>JARFJB010001486.1:1655000-1657500 GCA_036346205.1 Vesta saturnalis | reverse complement strand
TGTCTGTGTGTCTGTGTGTGTCTGTTGTCTGTGTTCTGTGTGTGTGTGTCTGTGTGTCTGTGTGTGTGTTGTGTGTCTGTGTCTGTGTTCGTTGTGTGTCTGTGTGTCTGTGTTGTGTGTCTGTGTGTCTGTGTGTGTGTGTGTGTGTTGTGTCTGTGTGTCTGTGTGTGCTGTGTGTCTGTGTGTTTGTGTCGTGTGTCTGTGTGTCTGTGTCTGTGTCTGTGTGTTGTTCTGTGTGTCTGTGTGTGTTGTCTGGTCTGTGTGTCTGTGTGTGTGTCTGTGTCTGTGCTGTGTCTGTGCCTGTGTCTGTGTCTGTGTGTTTGTGTGTCTGGTCTGTGTGTCGCTGTGTCTGTGTCTGTGTCTGTGTCTGTCTGTGTCTGTGTCTGTGTCTTGTCTGTGTCTGTGTGTGTGTCTGTGTCTGTGTCTGTGTCTGTGTCTGTGTCTGTGTGTCTGTGTGTCTGTGTCTGTGTGTCTGTGTGTCTGTGTGTCTGTGTGTCTGTGTTGTTGTGTGTCTTGTGTCTGTGTGTGTCTGTGTGTCTGTGTGTCTGTGTGTCTGTGTTGTGTCTGTGTTTGTTTTGTGTCTTGTGCTGTGGTCTGTGTGTCTGTGTGTGTGTGTGTGTCTGTGTGTCTGTGTGTCTGTGTTGGTGTCTGTGTGTTCTGTGTCTGTGTGTCTGTGCTGTGTCTGTGTCTGTGTCTGTGTCTGTGTTTGTGTGTCTGTGTGTGTCTGTGTTGTGTGTGTGTTTGTGTGTGTGTGTTTGTGTGTTGTGTGTTGTGTGTCTGTGTGTGTTGTGTGTCTGTGTGTCTGTGTGTCTGTGTGTCTGTGTCTGTGTGTCTGTGTGTCGTGTGTCTGTGTGTCTGTGTGTCTGTGTCTGTGTGTCTGTGTGTCTGTGTGTCTGTGTGCTGTGTGTCTGTTGTTCTGTCTGTGTCTGTGTGTCTGTGTCTGTGTCTGTGTCTGTGTGCCTGTGTCTGTGGTCTGTGCTGTGCTGTGTCTGTGTGTCTGTGTGTCTGTGTGTCTGTGTGTCTGTGTGTGTCTGTGTCTGTGCTGTGTCTGTGTGTCTGTGTGTCTGTGTGTCTGTGTGTCTGTGTGTCTGTGTGTCTGTGTGTCTGTGTGTCTGTGTGTCTGTGTGCTGTGTGTGCTGTGTCTGTGTCGTGTGTGTCTGTGTGTCTGTGTGTCTGTGTGTCTGTGTGTCTGTGTGTCTGTGTGTCTGTGTGTCTGTGTGTCTGTGTGTCTGTTGTGTGTGTGTCTGTGTGTGCTGTGTGTCTGTGTCCTGTGCTGTGTGTCTGTGTGTCTGTGTGTCTGTGTGCTGTGTGTCTGTGTGTCTGTGTGTCTGTGTGTCTGTGTTCTGTGTGTCTGTGTGTCTGTGTGTCTGTGTGTCTGTGTCTGTGTGTCTGTGTGTGTCTGTGTGTCTGTGTGTCTGTGTGTCTGTGTGTCTGTGTCTTGTGTCTGTGTGTCGTGTGTCTGTGTGTCTGTGTGTCTGTGTGTCTGTGTGTGTGTGTCTGTGTGTCTGTCTGTGTGTCTGTGTGTCTGTGTGTCTGTGTGTCTGTGTGTCTGTGTCTGTGTCTGTGTGTCTGTGTCGTGTGTGTCTGTGTGTCTGTGTGTCTGTGTGCTGTCTGTGTCTGTGTCTGTGTGTGTGTGTCTGTGTGTCTGTGTCTGTGTCTGTTGTGTCTGTGTCTGTGTCTGTGTGTCTGTGTGTTGTGTGTCTGTGTGTCTGTGTGTCTTGTGTCTGTGTGTCTGTGTGTCTGTGTGTCTTGTGTCTGTGTGTCTGTGTGTCTGTGTGTCTTGTGTCGTGTGTCTGTGTGTCTGTGTCTGTGTGTCTGTGTCTGTGTGCAGTGTGTTTGTGTGTCTGTGTCTGTGTGTGTGTCTGTGTGTCTGTGTGTCTGTGTGTCTGTGTGTCTGTGTGTCTGTGTGTCTGTGTGTCTGTGTGTCTGTGTGTCTGTGTGTCTGTGTGTCTGTGTGTCTGTGTCTGTGTGCTGTGTGTCTGTGTGTCTGTGTGCTGTTGTCTGTGTCTGTGTGTCTGTGTGCTGTGTGTCTGTGTGTCTGTGTGTCTGTGTCTGTTGTGTGTCTGTGTGTCTGTGTGTCTGTGTGTCTGTGTTGTCTGTGTCTGTGTCTGTGCCTGTGTCTTGTGTCCTGTGTCTGTGTCCTGTGTGTACCTGTGTGCCTGTGTGCCTGTGTCCTGTGTCTGTGCCTGTGTCTGTGTCTGTGTGTCTGTGTGTCTGTGTGTCTGTGTCTGTGTGTCTGTGTGTCTGTGTGTCTGTGTGTCTGTGTGTCTGTGTGTCTGTGTGTCTGTGTGTCTGTGTGTCCTGTGTGTGTGTGTCTGTGTCTGTCTGTGTCTGTGTGTCTGTGTGTCTGTGTGTCGTGTGTCTGTGTGTCTGTGTGTCTGTGTGCCTGTGTCTGTGTTCTGTGTGTCTGTGTGTCTGTGTGTCTGTGTCTGTGTGTCTGTGTGTGTCTGTGTGTGTCTGTGTGTCTGTGTGTCTGTGTGTCTGTGTGTCTGTGTGTCTG
>JARFJB010001486.1:1640000-1650000 GCA_036346205.1 Vesta saturnalis | reverse complement strand
TGTGTGTCTGTGTGTCTGTGTGTCTGTGTGTGTGTCTGTGTGTCTGTGTCTGTGTCTTGTGTCTGTGTGTCTGTGTGTCTGTGTGTCTGTGTGTCTGTGTCTGTGTGTCTGTGTGTCTGTGTGTCTGTGTGTCTGTGTCTGTGTCTGTGTCGTGTGTCTGTGTGTCTGTGTGTGTCTTGTGTCTGTGTGTCTGTGTCTGTGTCTGTCTGTGTGTCTGTGTCTGTGTGTCTGTGTGTCTTGGTCGTTTTCTGTGTTTGTCCGTGTGCTTCTGTGTCTGTTTTTGTTTGTCTTTGTCTGTGTGTCTGTGTTTGTTGTCTGTGTCTGTCTGTGTCTGTCTGTGTCTGTCTGTGTCTGTCTGTGTCTGTCTGTGTCTGTTGTGTTGTCTGTGTCTGTCTGTGTCTGTCTGTTGTCTGTGTCTGTCTGTGTCTGTTGTCTGTTGTGTTGTCTGTGTCTGTCTGTGTCTGTTGTTGTCTGTCTGTGTCTGTCTGTGTTGTCTGTGTCTGTTGTGTCTGTTCTGTGTCTGTCTGTGTCTGTGTGTCTGTTGTCTGTGTCTGTCTGTGTCTGTTGTGTCTGTTGTTGTCTGTGTGTCTGTTCGTGTCTGTCTGTGTCTGTCTGTGTCTGTCTGTGTGTTGTGTGTCTTCTGTCTGTTTTGTTTGTCTGTCTGTGTCTGTTGTGTGTCTGTGTCTGTCTGTGTCTGTCTGTGTCTGTGTCTGTGTCTGTCTGTGTCTGTCTGTGTCTGTCTGTGTCTGTCTGTGTCTGTGTGTGTCTGTCTGTGTCTGTCTGTTGTGTGTGTCTGTCTGTGTCTGTCTGTGTCTGTCTGTGTCTGTCTGTGTCTGTCTGTGTCTGTCTGTGTCTCTGTCTGTGTCTGTCTGTGTCTGTCTGTGTCTGTCTGTGTCTGTCTGTGTCTGTCTGTGTCTGTCTGTGTCTGTCTGTGTCTGTCTGTGTGCTGTTTCTGTCTGTGTCTCTGTGTCTGTCTTGTGTCTGTCTGTGTCTGTCTGTGTCTGTCTGTTCCTGTCTGTCTGTCTGTGTCTGTCTGTGTCTGTCTGTGTCTGTCTGTGTCTGTCTGTGTCTGTCTGTGTCTGTCTGTGTCTGTCTGTGTCTGTCTGTGTCTGTCTGTGTCTGTCTGTGTCTGTCTGTGTCTGTCTGTGTCTGTCTGTGTCTGTCTGTGTCTGTCGGTGTCTGTCTGTGTCTGTCTGTGTCTGTCTGTGTCTGTCTGTGTCTGTCTGTCTGTCTGTGTCTGTCTGTGTCTGTCTGTGTCTGTCTGTGTCTGTCTGTGTCTGTCTGTGTCTGTCTGTGTCTGTCTGTATCTGTCTGTGTCTGTCTGTGTCTGTTTCTGTCTCTCTGTGTCTGTCTGTGTCTGTCTGTGTCTGTCTGTGTCTGTCTGTATCTGTCTGTGCCTGTCTGTGTCTTTTCCTGTGTTGTGACTGTGCCGTGACTGTGCTGTTCGACCTATTCTGTGCCTTAATCGACCAAATGTGCCGTCTGTCAAAGTCTGTCCAGTCAGAAACGGAGTGTCTCATGCTCACTAATCAGTACACTGTATGCTCGCTCATTTGCCTATCATTCAGGGTTGGATAAGGAAGCCTTAATTATGGACTAAAATGTTACGCCCTACACACACCCAAAACACCGGGGTAGCCTGGCAAAAAAGCTCTTCATACTACCAAGAAAGTCTTAATTAGTGTTGAAAATACCGCAAAAGGCTGAAACTTCCATCAAGGGTTGAAAATCGCTCACTCAAAGTAGCCGGTCCAACCCTCAAAGGTCACTGATTGGGGTAAACCTACAATCAAGGGTTGAATTTTGCGTCTAGGGGTTGAAAAAGGGCCCTGAACAGAAACCATAGGTGTGCTAATTATGGGTAACAATTAACATGTAGGGTTGAAAATTCCATCATGGGGTTGAAAATCGACCCAGAAGACCCAGAAGAATGTTCTGCAAAATGTACATTGTTTTGCATTAGAACATTAATTGCATTATATAAATGTTATGCTATGGATGAGATACCAGTTTATAATGCTAAGATTGTTAAAACTGCAATTTTTTACTGTGGATTGCGTGTAATTGCACTTCTATACAGAAAGTATACATTTACACTTATGCACACCTATGATTACTAATCTGGTAGATATAAGTAGGAAATAAATTTAAACTGTATATTTCATGTAAACGTAAATATTGGTAGATGAATTACGGCCGTTCTCGATTTTACTAACGCTTCCTATAGCAGTTAGTGTAACAAGATGTTCTTTCTAGCCTCTTTGTCCTGTATTTTTTAAATCACAGTCGATAGCTTACCTATGGCTTACTAATCTAAACGAATTTATATTTCCAGAATCACTTTTACAATTGGAACGATTTTAATGGCATGGGTAATGCTATTAGAGAGCGATAACTCAAGTCTAGAACGATACTCAGTAATGGGAATCAATAAAATTGAGCTTGTACTATCTCACGTAATAGTGGAATGTGGAATAATATATGCTGGAACAGGATTAACTATGATCTGTACATTTTCCTTGTTTAACATAACTATGAAGGGTTCTTTTCTACTCACATCACTACTTCTTGTACTTACAGGATTTTTTGGTATGTGTTATGGTGAGTTAGCGAAAACATGATTGTACAGCCTAAGTGTTTTATTTTGGTTTGCTAATATCCTGTATTACAAATTCACAAATAGGTGTAACGCTCTTATGTATGGGATCACACTTTCTATTGATGTTTACAAGTGGAGAACTTTGGCCTACCGAAGCTATGCATTGGCTACTTAAACCATTTCGTGATTTATTTCCGTTAGCAAAAGCCATTGAGAGTTTAAGGAATATTTTTCATCGCGGCTGGAATTTTCAAAACAAGATGTTTATTTCATTTTGTCCCTAACTGTATGGATGTTAATATGTAAATTGGTAATATATTGGATTAAAATTTTAATTTTTGTTTAACAAAATGAAGGGTTTTTTTCCTTTTTTTAAAAAGATGGTTTAAATTTTTCCCTAATTATAATTTAATTTTTTTGCTAATATCTTTTATTAAAATCCAAAATGTAACGAGTTGGGTTTCTATTGTTTTTTGGCTTTCTTAACTACATCTATTAAATTTTGTATTCCTTCTGGTAATTTTTCATTAACTCCTGTTATGGTTGGTTTTCCTTTTCTGTTTTTTCCTTACCTAATTCCTTTTCATTCTTTTTCCCTTTTTTGTCTTTTCTCTCTTTTTTTTTCCTTTCTCCTTCTTTTCTCCTTCCTCTTTTTCTTTCCTCTTCTTTTCTCTTCCTCTCTCCCTCTTCCTCTCCTTCCTTCTCCTCTTCTCCCTCTCCTCTTCTCCTCTCCCTCTTTCTTTTTCTCCCTCTTCCTCTCCTCTTTCTCTCCCTCTCCTCTCCCTCTTCTTTCCCTCTTTCTTTCTCCCTCTTTCCCTCTCCTCTCCCTTCCTCTCCTCTCCCTCTTCTTTCTCCTCTTCTCCTCTCCCTCTTCTCCCTCTTTCTCCTCTCCCTCTCCCTCTTCTCCCTCTTTTTCTTCCCTCTTCTCTCTTCTCCTCTTCTCTCTTTTCTTCCCTCTTCTCCCTCTCCTCTCCCTCTTCTCCTCTTTCTCCCTCTCCCTCTCCCTCTTTCTCCCTTTCTTTCTTCTCCTCTCCTCTTCTTCTCCCTCTCTCTCTTCTTCTTCTTCTCCCTCTCCTCTTCTTCTTCTTCCTTTCTCCTCTTCTTTCCCTCTCCCTCTTCTTCTCCCTCTCCTTTCTCCCTCTTCTTCTTCTTTTTCTTCCTCTTCTCCTCTTTTCCTCTTTTCTCCCTCTTTTCTTCTTCTTCTCCCTCTCTCCCTCTTCTTCTTCTTTTTTCTTTTCTTTCTCCTTTTCTTTCTTTCTTTCTTTTTCTCCTTCTTCTTTTTTTCTTCTTTTCTTCTTTTTTCTTTTTCTATTTCTTTTTCTTCCTTTTCAATTTTTGAGCAAACAATGGACCGTTCCACTGGTCACTCCGTCCACCAGATTTCACATCATTCGATTTTCTCGTCTCGCGTGTAATTAAAGACACGGTTTGCCGAACATATATAACAACGAAAAAGAACATGCGTTAAAAGTACTCCTAGCGCGTAATGAACTTCCAAGAAACGATGCATAAGAAAAGTTACTCGTCAATAACAGTGTAGACTATTGGAGGCCAACGGGCGATATTGTGAATACATGTTAAAGTAATAATTCAGTTATTGTTTTGTTGTTTTCTACTGTTGTGGCATAATGTGTTTTTATATTTTTGGTATTGTTATTTGTTTGTTTGTTTTTGATAATTATATTTCCATTTGTAAAGATTGAATATTCCAAACCACACTGTTCTAATTTACTAGTAGTTTAAATAGTATAAAGAATACGACATTTATTTAGTTCTGGTTTTCTCAGTTAAGGACAGGTCTTGGATATAGTACATGCTACATAAGGTCACTCTAACATATTAAAAAGAATCCAAAAACGTATTTTCACCGTGTACAGAAATTTTAGTTTAAAATTGTGATATTCGCAGTTTTATTGTATGATTTTATTGAAAATTGAATAATACCTGGTACTAGAACGGTAGCGTTCAGTTCACGTTGCACTATAATCACTAAAATACTTGTGAAAGACTTTGTTAAAGACTAGTAATTGTGAGGGTTTAGTTAACAAACGTGAGTGTTGAGGGGTATCTTATGAGCACACGTGTTGATTTTTGTTGTATGTAACTCTAATGCTCGAAGAAAATTACGTAGAGCTGTGCTGACGCAATTGTATCCAGCCATCGGATAATGTAGTAGAATTTTGGGTGTTGTAAGAAACATAATTGGTGTTTCTGTGTTGGCCATCTGAAAGCATAAGGTAAACTATTCAACTACTTATTGCTGATCTGGTGTACAATAAATATTTGTTTTAAAGAAGAATTTTGAGCTTATTTCTTTTTTTAAATTTTATAAAATACATGTCACCAGTTTTTAGTATTAAAATTTATTTGTTATTAGTCATTTATTCAAGTATACCTTGAAATCTTAAATTTCTTGGTTGTATATAGCGTGACACCATGATTGTTTCGTTTGTGATTGTTTATTTTTAAGGTATAGTTAATTAGGTTTCGCCAATCTTATGCTCTAGAAAGCGCTTTTGTGGATGCAAAAGAAAGGAATTTTATACTTTATGAGATTTTTAAAAGATTTAAGGAGAGTTATACTTTCACACAGTATCAAGCTGTAGAAGGTTTGTTTGATATGTTGACATTGATTGTGAACTTGGACGATAATTTGTTTTAAAGTTATTTAATAGATATTTGTTAAATTGAATTATTGAGTTTCTTCTGGGTATTATTTTTTTTTTGTAAAGGAACATTATATCGATGCAAAAGGGAGTTAATCATTTCTTTGTCAGTATTTCTTATTACTGTGTATCGTTCACGCATAATAATTTGGCGTGACTGCCATAATTTAATTTGAGTTGGTAATAATTAAAAAAGGGTTATACAGAATGCATACAAAAATTGAATATATTGATCAAAGGTTTCAATATTAAAAAATATATAGGGCGTTCCATTACATATAACGAAATTATGGCAAACTTCCGGTTTTACCGCAAATTTAGTAGAAACGAAATTATTTGGTTGAATGGGCCGGTGTCGAATGAATAAATATCCAAAGTTTTAAAACTATATCTATTAATAAGCCATAAATGCTTCATAGAGCTCGGGCCGTAAATACCCTGTAAATTTTTTATTGTTAACCTTTGTTTTAGTTTTTGATAGTTTAAAAAAATTACCTTATAAATCAGAATAAGCACGATATTCTCCTTAATCTAGCTGTGCTAAAACCCACAAGTTTCCAATAATCTTCAATAAGTCAAATTACTCTAAATTATTTTTTTTTAATTGTAAGTTTGGCCTACCACGCTAAAACACTCAGGAACATTAAGTAAGAGGAAACAGGAACTAGAGAGATCATTCCAGAGTTTGGAATCTCTGTAGGAGATTGCGCCCGTTTGGTACGACAAGTGAGATTTGTACTGCAGATTGATGATGTGAATGCGCAAATCGAGTATTCGTAGCAAAGGTGGCCTGAGATGGTATTAAATAATGTAATTCAGCAGCGCAATAGCCATTGCAATAGCGATAATGCAAAAAAGGAACTGGAACAATTCTTCTATGCATAAGTGCGAGGAATTCATTTTTAAAACTACCACTTGTTATATTACACTCGATAATTAATCATTCGCTATCTCATTAATATTATTATTCGCATCCGCGATTTCGTCTGACCCTGGTGTTATTGTAATTTTATATTTTTCAAATACAAGTTGGTTATTCTTTGAAGTAACGTTTTTTATATTATAGAAGGATTCGAAACCAGCCATTACACATTCCGACCATTATCAAGAAAAATCAGTCGATTGAGGTTTGCTTGCAAGATACAACTTTTAACAGCAAATATAAGAGTGTACGACATTATGACCGCGCGTTGTCATATAAAATTCGTAATACTAAATGATTTTATATGTATTGAAATGTTAAACCTTGGCAAAGTTATAATCAATTATTTCTGCTACCATTACTTTGAAAATAGTGGATTAATTATAAGGGCGGCTTAATATTCCCTATGCCATCAAAATTTGTAGTTTGTCTAAATTACGCTTGATGGTTTCGTGTAGATAAATTATCCCGCATAAAGTAGGGAATTTTAAATTTCTCAAATTTTGATAGCTCAACGTTGCTTAAGGCGTGGCGTGGTAGCTTCAGTGGGAGTATTTTGAGTACGATTGTAAATATAAGTCTAAACATCGCTTATATGGTTTATATAATTCTTTCCTAAGGCAGCTGCTTCCATTGATTGATTGTGACGTTTGGTTTCTTCTAACTTTTGGACGCAGCTTTTACATCAGTATCCACTTTTGCACCTGCAGCTGCACCACTACTCAAAGAACCTAAAGCTCGTAATGCTGTAAATAGTATAATTGTAATGGAGGCATTAGAAATTCGAATTTCGCGCTGTTATATGAAATTAACTGGTTATTGATTATTTGTGTGTAAATGTAATTAATATTAAGATAAAAAACTTGAGCTTCTTTGTTAAATTGGAAAGCTTTTAAATATACACGGTAATTTGCGGGAATGACTGTTTTGTAAAAGGAGCAAGTAGAAACGCTGTTATAATGAGGTGTATTTGTTAGTCAGTCGCCTCCAGCGAGCCATCAGAAAGAGTTTCGTTAAGTAAGTGATCAGAGTTGGTTGATTGAAAGTAACCAAACCGTTAAAAAGCGATAACTGTAGGTTAAGTTATGATGCAATTTAAATTGTGACAAATTATTAAAAAAATTCACTTGATATAGTGATAAAGAAATAAAAGAGATATTTTCCTTACTAATGCGAGGAAAAGCTAAAAAGAATTAAAAGTGCAAATGTTAGGTTGGTGATAATAAAAAGATTGCGTAAAAGTTTACAATAGTGCGCATTGAAAGTGTTTTGATAGCGAGTAAATGTACAATAAGATAATCGACCCAGTTAATAGATCGATATATAAAGTATAATAACTAATTAAAGCGTGGTCTTTCGTAGCTCGCTTGCAGTTTGTTGCACACGCCGTTTGTAATTAAAACTGAACAATTAAGTAAAAACTGTAGTGTAAATATATCGAACAATTATTTACTAAAATCATTAACTGAAGAAAGACAACTAGAATGTATTCATCCCCAACAAAGATCCAAAGAAGATAGTGAAAAGAACAAAGAGAGCAAGGCGCCAACAGTCTACAACCTATTTTAGGCCTCTTTATCGGTCCAAGGACCGCAAGCATTACGTCACCAGTTCGAACAAAGTGATAATAAGTAAGAACCTTTTGAGAGTATAAATAATCGAAAATTGGTGTTTTATTTATTTTTAAATTTATGTTTAGATACAAATGCTGAAGGAAAATATATTTCGTTGATCATTTGTTAAGGATTGTTTTTGCATGTTAATGTTAAGAAAAATATTAACATAGAATTAGAACCATTTTTATATAATGCTGTAAACAAAACAGTCTGTACATAGAATATGACTTAATTAAATATTATCACTTTGCTTCATTTTATTATTGACTGTTATAAATCTTAAAAGCTTATACAAACACTGCGTGTGTTAATAATGAAGAAAACAAGTTGAATTAATTGCAAGGTATAGGTAATGAATAACATCAGATTGAGAATAATTTTGTTGAATGATAACAATAACCATTTACCAAATTTAAGCTAGCTGGAGCGCCCGCATAAAAAGAAAAAGGAATTTTTTGAGTAATTATTAAAGTTCATTTACACGAACAGAAATGTGAAAACAATAAAAGTAAATTACTATAGGTACAGGTCATAGGTTCAAATCCTACTCGAGGTAAACTTTTTATGTATTTAATAAAATTAATAATAATTTTTATTTATATAAAAGTAAGTTTAGTTAATAAATGTTTTCTTTATAAATTAAAATCGCTTAGTTGACGAACCGTTTCACACTTTCATAAAAACAATATAAAATTTTTACTCAATGATTCTGGAAATTGTAAAAGCTTGAAATAGAATCCAAATGTTATTCTTTATGCAAGGTGTATGCAAGCAAGGTAATAATCGCAGATAATACGCACGTCGCAATACAATCCCCAACGTGCTAACTATCACAAAACATCCCCCATCAGAAAGACGAACAAAGAGAACTATTGCAGAACGAAAGATATGAATATCCACGTTTTGGTATTGGTAATATTCTATTTTAAGGCGCCAAAATTTTTTTGTGTTTTAAAACGTTTAAGGCTTGTTGTATCGTGGAGTTTAAAGTTTAGCACCAATACTAGGATTGCTTTGTTAAAAGAAATTGGTCTGTTTCCTTGAGAACGCTTCCTTAGTCGTGATTTGCTTCCCATTCCGATTATTCTTTTCCCTTTCATTACACCGGCTATGGTTGATGTAGCTGCTCTTTCTCCAAAGGTAGCGTTTGAGAACGAAACTTACTCCAAGATTTTTCTTGCAAAGTTTTGTCCGCTATGTGACAATGCTTTAGATCGTTTGACTGGCAGTATGCTGCTGTATCGTGTTCTTTACACGATCCGTCCAATTAGTTAATATCTTTGTCACCGCGAGCTAGCCTTTCTCACAAAAACGGTTACCCGGCCCACAGTATCTCTACCCAGGTATTTTCAACTTCACGGCTTAGTATTTTAGACCCTAAAGAAGCTAATATATTTAGTGAAAGCTCCATCAGAATAAAAAGCTAAAGTAAATTTGATTATTTACAACTAATACCCAATAACTTTAAATATTTAAATATATATATATATATATATATATATATATATATTAGTCAGTTTTGTAGACAAACTTTAACAGGAGAAGAACTCATGTTTCTAAAAAGAAAAGTTCCTATAAACATATGTCGTAGAAGGCTTCGTTTCCGAGATACAGGGTGTTGATATAATTCTTTTTTTTCAAATTTTCATTATAGCTCATAAACGAATGCTTAGATTTTTTCATGTTGGGGGGATAATGTCTTATTAATTAAGGGGCATAAAACAAGCGATAAGAATGTTCACAAACTTGCACAGTGGCGGAGTGGAGGGTGCTCAACCCTTTCATAAACAGAACTTCTACGCCAATGACTATTTAAAAAACTGTTATTTTCATTATCTACATACAGTTTAACAAAAATAATGTACCTTCTTCTGTTTCGAAATTCCTGTGCGTTTCCGAGTTATTTTGATTTTTAGTGTTTGATGTGGTACTAAGTTAAGTAATGTGCTTTATGTGAATAATTGAATATAAAGTTTTTAATAAAAAAGATATAATAAAACATTTAGAGCAATTTTAGTACCTAACGATCGTTTCTTTAAAATTTCAAATACATTTTCATTTATAAATAGGTAGGTTATCGGTTTTTTTTAGTATCCATTGTTATTATCCTCGTATAAAAAGAAATGCACAATTATTATTGTTGTACGGTCAATACTTTCTGTATAATTGTGTATGTATCAATTTCGCCATAAACATG
>JARFJB010001486.1:1600000-1635000 GCA_036346205.1 Vesta saturnalis | reverse complement strand
ATACACTGTGACAGGTACTATGAAGCAGAATGGTTCATATGATGAGGTCAATGTCTTGCTTAGTTATCCTTAAAATATGGAATTTCCTTGAAGTTTAATTCGCCAAATTTATTTGTAAAAGAATGTAGAACTTGCGTTGTAAAGTAACTCAAGTAAAACTTGCCATTTAAAATAATAGTACAGTAAAATATTGACTTATACGTGCCATTAAAGATTATTAAGTATACAAATTAAGTGATTAAAAAGTAAGTACTTAAAAAAAATGATGCCTAAAAAAACAAAGGCTTTAGTTTTAAATATAATGAGAAAAAAAATAACTTACCACCAAAATTCTGATGGCACCAAAATATAAAAAATTAAGTAAAAATCATGCTTATTGCTGTTAACATTCAGCATTAAGTGAATTAAAAAAGCTTTCAGAATAACTCAAGTGTATTCCCCTTAAAAATCTTCACGCTTGTGCGAATACAATAATATAAATCCAATTTTTTTAAGAAAGGGAACTAAAACTATTTATGTAATATTACACCCAAAAGATTTGTTCTAGGAAATGCCAATTAAATTGCCATTTTCAATTCTACATATTAATAATTAAAAACTTTTCTAACATTACGCCAAATAAATGAACGATTCTTAAATTAATGTACTTTTAATACAACCACAAAAAGGTTTTACACACTCCTTCTAAAATTTGGACTCGGAGATCTCAAAGCGGAGATTCCAAACACTAAGCTAATAAATTAAATTATTAAAATTTAAAAATACAAAATGTTAAGCTAATTAAAATATAAGCAACATTTAAAAATAACAAGAAAATGTACGAAGAAGTACGGAAAATGTGGTGACGTTGGTTGGAAAGACCCTCGCAACAGCAAAAGCTAATGACGCGCTACCACCGCACACGCCACTAGTCGAGAATCAAGGACCGAAACCTTAAATAAAGTAAAAACTTTAACTGGTGGGGTTAGTGAAGCAAACCACCATCAGAAGACAAAATAGTATCCGGTAAAAAATTTGATTCTAAGGTAAAAACGAACGGAAACCGTAACCTACCATGACCTGAAGGGACAGTGGGCAGAGAACCCGGAAACGGTCATCGTGCAACTTTATAAAAAATCAGGCAAAACGCCCCTCTACTCGAGAGTATAAAAATAGAAAAAAAATCCTTCCGAACTACTAATAAATAATAGCGAGACTTGAGGTCGAGAGAGAGCGGTTCAATTACCCTACCCCGGTGGTCTCAAACCAAGCTTCCTAGGTACATAACACAACTACCACTGTCACGTTCGATAAGTGAGTTAAAATCGGTAAATCCAAGATTTATTAATATCGTTCTTTGGTCACTTGTATAACATACGTTTAAACATGTTACGTGTTTATCGTGAATAACGTGTATTTTCGATAACTTCCGTTACTTTATTTAATGAATGAACTAATTAGTTACATCTAAATAAATATTTCCGTATTCGTTGGTGGAATGTTTTTAATTTCGTACCTAAAAAATTATTTTTCGCACCTCTACAGTTAAACTAATTTATTTAACGTACACATCTTTTTATTCCTTTATAGATATAAATTTGGTATTTAAACAAGTTGCGCCATCTCGAAGATTTAGGGTCATTTAACAAAGTTTGAAAAGGAATCTTGTTTTTAAAAGACAACAATGGGATATCTGTAAAATTTATTTATCAAAATTTGGTTTTAACATTCTTATCCAGTTTGAATAGTTTTGACAGGTTTGCAATATTGCTTTTGTTAGGGCGTTGTTCCTGATCTTTCTTTACTTAACACGCCATTTTCCGATGGGAGATTGATCTTCAAGAAAAATTTTTCCTTCCGTTTATAAGATGTTTAAGCATCGTTTCTTTGGAAAATTTTCATATAAGGTAATGGTTTTGGTATAAAACCTTACTGGCGCTTTACAAGCGGATCTTATTGAAATTCTCAATCTTCATATCCTCAGGTAAGTTTAACTCATGTTCGACAACTTTTAGTAAATCGATTCTTTCATTTAGGCACTTTCGCACGATTAATTAAATTTATAACACTGTTGAAACGAAATCATCGCTATCGGCTCTAAACATCTAAAAGAGGTATGCTTGTATAAGGTAATTAGTAACGTACTTACTTGTATCACTTTCAGCGCCTTGATACCGGCGAAATAAACAGCTATTCTTTATTTATATACATAACTAGCAAATTGGAATCCACTACCGATCACCTCCGTACCTATTCCTACTGGAATGCTGGCTCTTAGCTACTGATTAGCTGTCTTGGTTCCAAAGTAACTACCACCTTCGAAACACGAAGGGCATTTACAGTTTGGTAATTCTTCATCAAAGGTCAAATTCTTTATTATTCAATATACACAGGATTTGTGTAATGAACAGTGTATTGCTAAAATCAGTACAACAGAGTTAGGTTACATTCGGTGTTTAACCTTATTTACTTACGTGTAACAAAATTTATCATTTATAATAACATGCTTTTACTGGAGGCTAAAGTGGTTGAATAATTTAGAGTTTGATTTGTTCAATTTGTAATTTCTTTCTGCATACAAAAGAAGAAAAAACCACACCTATTATTCACTGGGACGTTGACCTACTTAGTTCACTACCTTCACACGGTAGTTGCGCGTTGAAGCTCCTGTTTTTAAAATACATTATATACAGGGTGGAACTGATATCGAGGTCATATGAATTACAGTCATTGTTTGAAACTGTATATATATTTCTATTCAAATTTAGAATTTCTGTAACTTTTCTGTACTTTGTCTTTCATTAATATTAATTATTGTCATTACGGATAATTTTGTTCAGAGCAGGTTTTGCTGTAATAAAAATTTCTGTACTATTGAATGTCTTGCTGCAATTCTATGCCTTGCACTGAACAGACTATCCCGATATTTCTATTTAATACCATTTCTTAAGGGTTTTAATAAAATTCAAGAAACCAAAATCAAAATCATTGGGGATTTAAATTCTATTTTGTGAAACGTAGGCAAGCCGTTTCAAAAATTAAGCACTACTATTTTCATTGTGGATCTATTTTAGATCGCACTTTATGGGTTACTTTCGCCCTTTCGGCTGCGATTTGTAAGTACTTACAACCGTCGGGAGCGGCACAATTAACGAAACTTTTCTTTTACGTTTAGGGTTCGATTAACGAACTAAATACATTTAGTATTTTTTTACTTTGTAGGCATCTGCGACGGCTCACCACTTGCCATCGTCAGGGCTGAATTATAATTATTTTGTTAGTTAAGATTGTTATGAATACTTTGGGGGAAAACTAGCATAGTATCATTATTGTTTACGTTCGATATTTATTCGACAAGTATTAATGTGAGTTTAAATTAAATTAAATAAACGGTTACTGTTTGGTTGTTCGGGTAAAAGTTTGTCTCTCTCTTAAATTGTTTCCTTTTTTTTTATTTTTTTTTTTGGAGCACTACCTGTTTCAGGTTTTACAGGGCCTGCCCCTACTCTACTCCTCTTTTTCCTTTTTCTTTCCTTTTCTCTCTTTCCTGACTAAAACCTGTGGCGCCTATCCTTTAGTGGCTATCTAACCACGTCAACAACCTTGTAGCAACCCTCCAAAACCCCACGCATCCAAGTGCTCTGCGGTCAAACGACCGTACGCAGGAGTTTAGTAGAGTGCACTTTCAAAAAAATGTTTACATGCTGGTTAGACCTGTAGCAAACAGACGTTCATACATTCTGCGAACGCTGAATTTTGGCAAATTGTTAAACACATTTTTAGTTTGGTGATTAAGCTGCAGCATTCTAGATAATTAAAGTGAGAATACCGGTTGTTCGCGCTTAAGTTGTGGCGTAATTTACGGATTAAAATTAAATGATTGATTTCTGTTCTTTACTACTGTCATCTGTCATCTTTGTCATCTATTCATGGGCTTACCGCTACCGACAAATTTTCATCGAGTGCCTACCGTATTTACCATCTCGTGGTTGATTTACGAGAAGCTAATGAATAATTAATCAGAATTTCCAATAATACAGGTCGTGTAACCATCTTTTTTTATCGGATTTACGTAAGTATTTACATGTGTTATTGTGTTGAAATAACAACTATCGTTTTCTTTGTATTTCGTGAGTGTTACACCTGATTTATTTATTGCTGTCTTAATAAACTTTTATTTGTCGTACGTGTGGTAAAAGTTATAATTTGAGTAATTTAATAAAAGAATTAATTAAGTCATACCGTTTGTTCATTGGAAGGCTAAATTTGTAAAAGTTGTTGGCTGAGCTGTATTTTAATTGTTTTAATTGTATTTTGGCTTTGTGTAAAGTAAATTACTTTACGAAATTAGTCATTGTTTATCTGCGATAGGAATTGTTGCCATTTTACAAACTATAACATTTCATTGTTAAGGAGGCAATTGAATTTATTTTAATACTACATTACCTTTAATACGATATCATCGTATCTTTGTCATTTTAATCTGCACTTTAGTCAAAATTGTTATTAACAACAATATTGTACATAAATTAGGATTAAGTCTGTGAGTATATTGTTATCTGCTTTGTTTTGTTTCTTTAAATAAAAATTTGTTTTGTATGCTGGGAATTCGAGAGAAATTATTTTGAACATCTTCCCAAGCTACCGTGGAGGATTATATCGCGGAAGTATAATTCGATATTATCTTTTTTTTACTCAACGAAGAGATAAATTTTTGCTGGCACCCTACCGTATAGTCTTTTTATTTTCTTCTTTACTAACGTAAGATCATCAGCGAAGTGTATCTACCGTCTTCTCCGATAAGTTAGTCGGCCTTCGTGAGGACCGTCGTTATCCGTAGCTCTCGTAGAAAAGGTAAGTTCCCGTTACTTTCCTTTTCACGTTCTTTTGTTCTCTTTATTTCCTTTTTTTTTAATTGTAGTGGTAAATAAAAATTGAGAAATGGTAATAGGCTTCATCCGAGAACAAAACCTTATCAAAAAAGTTGTGAGTTATATCAATTTTATGTTGAGCCCATTTGCAAACTACGACACGTCACTCCAAATCTATATCAAACAGTTGTCGATGAAACTGGATATGATACGCATCGAAACGGTTATCCTTCAAAATCCTTTGAACGCTTCGTTCACTAACACCTACAGCAGTACTAATTGCTTTTTGACTAACTGAAGGATTTTCGGTAACAGATAACATCACAGACTATTCATTTTCTTCACTTTGAACGGGTCCACTTTTAACTGGTCTTTTATAGTCTACACGTCCCGTTTGTATAACCGAGCTGGTGGCCTAGTGGTGACACAACCTGCTAAGCATTCGGGAGGTAATGGGTTCGATTCCCGTTACCGTCTACCTTGTATGAGGGTTTTTCAGGGGGTTTTCGTCATACACATGCAGCGGTCACTGGTAAAGGTAAGTTTTGTACATTGTTAGTTACATGTTGCTGAATATTATTATTTATTTGCGTTTATTATTTTTTAAACGATAATTATGCATTTAAGTGGTTTTTGCTGATAAAAATGCTGCTTGTGATGGAGTACCAGAAAGATGAGCTCGTAGATATGAATTTTATGCCATGGGAATGCCAAAAAAGCTCTTTTCTAAAAAGTCGAGTCTATGCAGAGCGTTATCCGGACATCTAGATAAGCGAAGCCTGGAAAATTTATTACAAAGGTTTATACAAACGGGAAAAGGAAAATACCACGTATTTAATTTTCTCCCAAAGGGGGAGGGTGGGCTTCTCGAGCTTTCCTAGCTCCTTCAGCCTCAATCACGGATTCCCAGCATACATATATACATTACGTATATATGAATGGTAGGATTAAGCACGGGCGTGGTCAGGATAGGATAGGAAGGACCGGAGTTAGGGTTCTGAGGGGGAAAATACTACCCCAGTGTTTGCCTAAGTAGCCGCACATGGTGTGCATATGTAAATTGAAACGTTCATGTTTATTTATTTATTTTTTATGATTGTGGACCTGAACAGGCTAAGTTTGGCCTATCGTGCTAAAGCACTCAGGAACACTTAGGAGGATGGAAAACAGGAACTAGGGAGATCATTCCAGAGTTTAGAAGCCGTGTAGAAAAATGTGGATTGCGCCCGTTTGGTACGACAAGTGGAGATTTGTACTGCATACTGATTATGTGAATGAGCGAACCGAGTGTTTCTCGCAAAGATAGTCCGAGATGATATCAAAGAGTATAATTCAGCAGCACAATAGCCATTGTAATAACGATAATACAAAGAAAGAGCCTAAACCATCCTTCTATGCTCAAGGGACTGTATGTGAGAAGTTAAGGACGGGTCATTTATAAGCCTAATCGCTCTCTTTTGAATACGATCAACGATATCGAGAGCGTATTGGGGAGCACTAACCCAGAGGTGAGAATTATATTACAGATGAGGCCGAATTTGGGCGTTATACAGCAGAAGGAGTTGTCGAGAGGTAAAGTACTGCTTAGATCTGTACAAAAAGCCTATTTTACGAGCAGCTATTTTGGTAGCTGGCAGAAGATGGTCAACCCATGAGAGATTTGAAGATACAGTCATACCCAACAGAGTAATAGAGTCTGAAAACTTAAGAACTGAGCCATTCACACTTACCACAGGAAATGATCGATCTTTTTTGGCGGACATAAGGTAACACTGAGTTTTGTTAGCATTAAATTTAACTAGATTATTGATTCCCAATTCGAGAATACGTTGAATGTCTTTGTTGATTGAATTTGCCATTTCAGCTTTAATTTCCTAATTAGACATAGAAGGTGGATTATCACTATGAGTAGACTGACATGAACTACAGTGAAGAGTGCTATCGTCAGCAAAGCAATGGATGGGATTAGTTGTTGAAGAAATAAGGTCATTTATGTACATCAGAAAAAGCGTAGGCGCTATAACGGATCCCTGTGGTACGCCCGTGTTAATGCTAACTTCTTTTGAAAAAAACCCATCAACTACGACACGTATTTGTCCTTTATCAAAGAAACTAGAAACCCAGTTGATGAGCGTATCATTTAACCCAAACGAGGTGAGTTTGGCAAGTAAACACATGCCAAACTTGGTCAAATGCCTTTGAGATATCTAAAGCGACTACAACTGTTTCCCCGGACTGTTCCAAACTTGGGTCACATATGAAAGAAGATCGCCTGTTGAACGACTTTGCCTAAACCCATATTGGTGGTCACTAAGAAGTTTGTTAGTTTCAAGGAACGTAAACAGTTGATGATTGATGGCTTTTTCCATGATTTTAGACAAAATGGAAGTGATGGCAATTGGTCGGTAGTTTGAGGGATCGGTCTTATCGCCTTTTTGGTCTACAGAATCAGCAACTACCGGTCCGTCAATAGACGTCAGGGGGGGAAATGAAGATGTTCGAAAGTTTTTACTAATGGCTTTAGCTAAAGACCAAAATTTACGACTGCTTAAAGGAGATGTAGCTAGTTCATTGCATTTTCGTTGTTAGAACAACTTTTTAGTTTCAGTGATGTCACTTTTGGAGATATTTCTAGCACCAACGTATTCTACATGACTGTCGACCGATTTATTAGATTTCCATTTAACGTAGTATTTATTTTTTAAAGATATTGCATCAGCAAAAGCCTTATTGAACCAGGGTTGGGAACGTGAATGACCTACACGGTACTGTTTTTTGGGAATGTATAACTCCATTCCCATGCGGATGACTTCAGATACCGAAAGAACGATGTCCGAAGAAGAGGACGACTTAAAACAATATTCACGCCATGGAAAGGTTGCAAAGAAATTCCGTAAATCACTCCATCGAGCTGACTTAAAACACACAAGGTTCTATCGGTTTTGCGAACAACAGTGGAATTAGGTACAGTAGAAATGATTTCTATTAGACAATGGTCGCAAAGACCTAAAGGCGAAAGAACGGAAGTTTTGTAAGCAAGAGGGTTTGATGTAAGAAAGAGATCTAGAAGATGTGAAGTATGGTTAGGGTTATCAGGGATTCTTGTGGGTTCAGAAATCATTTGTGTGAGATCACATGAAATAGCAAATGTTTCTGCACTATGACCAGCGGGATTTGTAGTAGATGAAAACTGAAGCAAATTAGAGTTATGAACATTGAAATCGCCTACAATTGAGATATCGCAATATGGAAACTGAGACAGGATAGTCAACTTTCATACTAAGGTAATCGAAGAAGTCTTGAAAGTTACTGTCATTAGGAGACCTATAAATGCAACAGTAGAATCTCACAAAGTGTTTAAACCAAATCACGTCAAAATTTTTATTTTCTAAGGAAGAAACCCTCTTGCAAGAAATTCTGTCCTTGATGTAGGCACATACGCCTCCATTATGTCGAAAATTAGAGTGAAGGTGGTATTGAGGAAATTGCAAGTCGGATGACTCGGAGCTTTCAGAGGAGACTTGTGTTTCAGATAGAAACAAAATATCAGGTTGTAATTGTTCAAGATGTTGGTGAATAGCATTAAGATTAGACCTGATACCGCGGATGTTGCAGTAGTGAATGAGAAAGTTGATACTTTCGATGACCGAGGTCGCTTGGGCCCTACCCTCCCGGACATCCGAGTGGGGCAGGATTTTACGTGCGGAATTTATAACCCTAGAAACCACAGCCATCTTATTTTTTAATTTGGGACTTTTAATCCGATAGGAAGACAGTGAGGGCGAGAAGGAAGGATAAGGATGAGAATAGATTAAGGATGATGGAAAAGGTAACCGGCAGCCCTTACCGAGCTCAGAAAATCGGAGACCGAATATTAAGGAGCCCATGGTAAGGGTGGTGGTACCTCCCCGGCTGGCATGGAGTATACATGCCTACCACCTATCAAATTTGACAGTTACCATGCACTTTTTTTTCATGGCCAGCTATTAGACACCTTATCTTATTTTTCCCAATAAAATATGATAACGGTAGTTTTTTTACTCACCTTAGTTTACGCTTCATGACTAACCTATTTTCACACAGAAGAGCGTATTAAAAAAGATGCTAATCCGAATTATAAAAAATATTTAAATATTAAAATTTGTTATAAATAGTATTATTAATATCAGAAATTAATGATGAACATCTCTGAAACTTTGAAGCATGTCAGTATAATGATAAATATAAAAGACGTTGTGTACGTTATTTTGCACCCAACAGGCACAAAATATACAGATGTTCCGTTTAAAAGATATAACCTTTACGCTTAGTTTTGATTAATAAAGGGTAGTTTCGGATAAAGACGAATTTAACTTAAACACGAGTGGATTTGGGTCTAGAGAATGCTTAATAAAATTGATAGTGTAGCAAATAAGCTATCCCATGCCGATGAAAACCATAGGATATTCTAATTGAACATTTTGAATAAAATTATAGACTAATGAGCCACACTGTATTCATAAAAATATTTTAAAAATGTGCTGTCTAGCAAGCATTTTATTGCTTCACTTTAATATTTTTTCATTTAGATGTAGTAAGACGGGAGCTAAGATGTAGAACCCTGTATAAATTTGAGGTTCCTTAAAAATAGCAACTCAAGCTATTTTGATATCGTCATGACGAACTGAACATTTCAAAGTGTTGCGATTCTCTTCGTCACTTACTTCTGAAACTTCAACTTCATTCTGTAATTCTTTACTTGAACCACCCATTTCGTCTAGTGTGCGTTTGATTTCCAAAAACAGATTTGATGCGTCATTATGTTGCTCGAAAAGCATTTTATAACACAGATTACACATCTTTACACCTGAAACTACTAGGCCATTAGAATTTTTCACAATTATTTTCAAATGATACATTGAAACCTTTTGCTCCCATTGAAAAAACTATTTTCTTAACTTTGGTACATTTAGTGTATTTTCTAAATATTTCAGTTCCTTTTTACCGTTTACTATTGCCAATACTTGCCTTATACGTATGCATAAGTATAAATTACAAAGTTATCTCCACTTGTCAAGGTAAACTTGTTTAAATTTCTTCAAATGTGATGAACCATTTTCTATTTCCAGTGATATGTTTAGGCGCTGTGCTATCGGTAAGCCAAATATTTTCATGCCCACTAGCAATTATATTCCTTACTTCAGCATTTAAAGCTTGATTCTGACCATTCTGTTTAGCGTTCATTTCAGAATTTACATCTATATTTTTTTAAGAAATCTGCACGATTTCTACAAATGATCCTACTTATGGCAAAAGTAACATGTAGAAATGAATCGTTTACTTTTAATGGAGTGTTTCACTTATAATAGTAGTAAGGCACTACCTTGACCATGAGCTAGTTAAGGTCAGAACCAAAATCTGTTCAGCGGGAAATTTGAAATGTTCTAGTATGGGGGCCCTAATGCTAACTTGTAAGAGAGGTGTAGGAACTCGTGGTAGGGGTTTCGCCCTCTTGTGGCTCCTTTGCGCGAAATTTGCATTTGCTTGAGTCGCCATCTAGTAGTGTATGGACTAATGAACGATTTATGTAATAGAGGTGGCGTCACCTAGCGTTATATATCTAGCACTAATTAGGGTTTTGTGTGTAGCGCCATCCAGTGGTATATTTATAAACAAGCGATTGTCTTCTGTAATAGAAGTTGTCTATCTATCTCTCACCCTCTTACTATCTCTCTCACTCTCTCACTCTCTCACCCTAACACCTTCTCACTCTCTCACTCTCTCACTCTCTCACTCTCTCACTCTCTCACTCTCTCACTGTCTCACTCTATCACTCTCTCACTCTCTCACTCTCTCACTCTCTCACTCTCTCACTCTCTCTCACTCTCTCTCACTCTTTCTCACTCTCACTCACTCTCTCTCTCTCACTCTCTCTCTCTTTCTCTCTCTCTCTCTCTCTCTCTCTCATGAGACGAGAGAGAAGAGAGAATCGAGACGAGAACGAGAGACGAGAGACAGAGGAACAGAGAGACGAGAGACAGAGACAGGACGGAGAGAGGGAGAGACAGGAGACGAGGAGAGACAGGAGGAAGGACGGAGAAGGGACGGGGACGGGACAGAGAAGGAGAAGACGAGGAGGACAGAGAGACGGAGGACAGGGGAGGGACAGAGAGACGGAGACGGAGACAGGAGCAGGAGGACAGGAGACGGAGACGGAGGACGAGACAGGAGGAAGGACGGAGGACAGGAGGACGGAGACGGAGCGGGAGAGACGAGAGGACAGGGGACAGGGACAGGAGACGAGGACAGAGGACGGAGAGACAGGAGGACAGGAGGACGAGGAGGACAGAGGACGAGGAGGACAGGAGGACAGGAGGACGAGAGGACAGGAGGACAGAGACGAGGACAGGAGACGGAGACAGAGGACAGGAGGACAGGAGGACGAGCAAGGCGAGGAGCGAGAGGACGATGACGGAGGACGGAGGTCGAGAGGTACGAGAACAGAGGACAGGAGGACGACGAGACGCGAGGAACAGAGAGACGAGAGACGAGGACAGGAGATACGAGAGACAGGAGACGAGATACACGGGAAGACAGAGAGACAGAGGCGGGAGAGAGGAGGCGAGAGGACAGGAGAGACAGGAGAGACGAGAGACAGGAGGACAGGAGGACGAGAGAGGACAGGAGAGACAGAGAGCGAGAGGACGAGAGAGAGAAGGAGACGAGGAGACGAGGAGGAGGACGAGGGAGGACAGAAGAGGAGAGGACAGAGGACGAGAGACGAGGAACAGAGGACGAGAGGACGAGGACGGACGATGGAGGACAGAGAGGACGGGAGGACAGAGGACGGAGGACGGAGGAGAGGAGCAGGAGGAGGACGAAGGAGAGACGGGAGGAGGACGAGAGAACGAGGAGGACGGAGGAGGAGAGGAGAGGAGGAGGACGAGGAGGCGAGGGAGAGGCGAGGAGACGAGAGGACGAGAGAGGCGAGGAGAGACGAGAGACGAGGAGACGAGAGAGGACGAGGAGGCGAGAGAGACGAGGAGGAGAGAGAGAGAACGGAGATGACGAGACGAGGAGAGACGAGAGAGACGAGGGAGGCGAGAGGAACTAGAGAGACAGGAGAGAAGAGTGAGACGAGGAGGCGAGGAGGCGAGAGAGACAGGAGACGAAGAGAGACAGAGAGACGAGAGACGAGAGAGACAGTGAGGGAGGAGGACTAGAGACGAGAGAGAAGAGTGAGACGAGAGAGCGAGAGACGAGAGACGAGAGAGACGAGAGACAGAGAGACAGGAGACGAAGAGACAGAGGACGAGAAGGCGAGAGGAGACGAGAGAGACAGGAGAGACGAGAGAGACGAGAAACCTGGTTCTAAACGCCTTTGAGTTCTAGTTAAATATTCACACCGCCTTAATTTTCTAGAATTGATTTAACCTTGAAAATTGATTAAGGTAATTGGCCTTCAGTTAGTCTTGCCCTAATTGCAGTTTTTTTTAATTCACTTCAATTTGATGAACATTGTTCAATATTATCGAAACTCAGTTCATCTTGATCTCAGTCGCCACTTAATTAAGTCAGAAATCAAAATGTCGTAGGAATCGACTTCATGATGTTTGTTGAAACGCAATTTGATTGAGCTCATTGATTATTTTAAGATCAGCTGCTTGATTTCTAGATGACCATAGCTTCACTGTATTATTGCTATTAGAATTGTTTCATTTTTGTTTTTCTGTGAATTATGACATTGTCTTAAATTATTTTATAGCCCCCATTGTGACAAATTCAAAAAAAGTAACAAAATTTTACAATTTTCAACTTTATCACTATATATTTCAAAAACACTTAGGAATATGTATTACAAAGTGAATATCTATCTTTCAGGATGACGGAACAGGAACCTACTAAATTGACTAATTTTTTACATAAAAATGTCAATAACTTTGCAACCGTTAGTCGTAGTATCATTTTGGTCCGCATTTAACAGAGAATTCAAATATATAAAAATACATAGGGTATTCCATTAAAAAACATAAGTTTAGTGTAGTGATAGAAATGGGACACCCTCCATTCTATAGAACTTACAAGCCTTTTCTCGGCATGGTGTGAGACTGCACCCTGGGGATAGTCCGTTCTTCATATCACAATAATTCCTGTCCTCAATTTCACGATCCTACTAATAGGCATGGTCAAACATGTCCCTCCTTCACCCACCACCGACGTGACTACCACCCAACCTGCAACCACAACCGTACTTGTTACCGACGCCAAGAACTTAAGCTAGGATAACTGCAAGACCTACGACGTCGACAACCACCCGCTCACTTACCACATCCACAACATCCTCTACTTCAACCTCCACTTCTTCATCCACAACCACCTTACCCAATCCCAAGTATTGCATTCTCAATATACCCACTTCCATAAAACCCAAAAATAGCTATTCCAAACCCTGTTACCTCTAAATTGTGGTTTGAACCTAAGTTCAACCGCAGACACATCGCTGTCCTTATAACCAACACTCGCATTTCTGTCAACGAAACCTAGACAAAAATCCAACACCTTTTCAGAAACTCATCCATAACCCTTACCCAACGCACCGGACCCAGACCGTCCTCCTCCATCAATCCTAAATTCATCTCCTTTTCTTGTGTCATCTGTGGGGTTGGCCAAGATATCACCATTAAAGATATAATTCAGAGCATAGACCTCCCTTACGTAACCCGGACTATCCGGATTATCTCGAAAACCACTAACCGCCCAACATCATTAATACGTATCCTGGTCCACTCCAAACCACCCTATATTGCCTGTTCCAACGTGGAATCTAGGCAATACTTCTGCGAGCCTCCCCACATCCCCAAACCCATTCCCAAATACTGCTCCGTCTGCACGCAGTTCGGCCACCAAGCAGTTGAGTGCTTCACCTTTCATTTCTTTCATTTTATAGGTAGAAGCATTGTACCTCAAATGTTCACATATGATACATATACAGAGAGTCTTGCAGATAGTTTTCCGGTTTAAACTGTTTTAATCTTATCAAACAGCAGTATTTAAACTGAGATATCATATACGACTTTCTAGAGCTCTCGGATTCGGCTATGCCTGTTACACTATTACTCGCTAGGTTGCATTTTTTTTAAATTATTTACTTGGGACTGTCCAATATTTGTATTTTGTTTCGTTAATTATTTAAATTCATCTGAAGTTTAGTATGAGAAAAATGATTTTGGGGTTTAATAAGAACCAAATGTGCATGTTTCACAAATATTGAACAAATTGTTTTAATTAAAAGTGAATTCTTTTGTTTGATGGATACACAATCATTCATTATTAAAAATTATTATTAATTTTATTAAATACATAAATAAAAAGTTTACCTCGAGTAGGATTTGAACCTACGACCTGTACTTTGCTAGAGTACTGCGCTAACCAACTGCGCCATCAAAGTTCAAGCGATGTAAATTTTGTCTTTATGTAAGTAGAACTGATGCAAATTCTAAATATAATGAGATTACTATCAAATTACTTATATTAATGGAATGTGAGCCTGCAATATCGTAAGGATTCACACATACCAAACCAACTTGACCAATATTAAATTGTTAGCAAAGTACAGGTCGTAGGTTCAAATCCTACTCGAGATAAACTTTTTATTTATGTACTTAATAAAATTAATAATAATTTTTAATTACATATTTACCTTTGAACTTATTCGTTCATAACAAAAACTTATCCTAACTATTCATTATGTACAAAATTTTGTCTTCTTTATATCTGTTGCTTTATGTAAATTTTTTCCTTTCCTCCTTCCTTTTTTAGGGTTTATTTCAATAGTTTTGACGCCCTATTAATATTAAAAAGGCTAATGCTTACTATCGCTTGTGGAAATGATAAATATTTCGACTACGCAATCCAAGTGTTCTAATTACTTCGCTAGTTACTAGGTTATGTTTTTTAGATTGTGAATTAAAAACATCCAGTCAAATTGTTTTCTATTTTTTAAGTCAAAAACTTTTCAAAGCCAAAGTTAGCTATGTCAATATCAACAAGGAGCTCGTGGACAAAAACGGTCCTTGTTTTATTAATCAAACTTACTTACCTTGTAACACCCCCTCAACTCCACAATGTTTTTCTTTGTCTTTGTTGCCCTTGATTTGCTTCTCGGGTTGAGATTCAAGATTGTCACTACTTTGTGAATAAACTCATGAATAAATCTTAACAAGTTATAACAATTTTATTCTGTTACAATAATATAAAATAAAACAAACTCTGATAATAAAATAAATAGACTTAGTTATACTGGATTAAATAAATAAATTTGAAACTAAAAATGATTCTGGGGGCCCCTGGTGGACAAACCTCTATGGTGCGCCGCTGTCTTGCGAGTTCAGATCGCCCTCCATAGACGTTACTGTAAATACATAATTAAACAGCTGTTTTAGTAATACGTGAAATTTTCATTGCTAATTAATTATAATGAGCAGGTGATGTCAGTGTAATTAAATATGTTTAAGGTGAAGTTAGGCTTACAAAGGAATTATTAACAGGTGAGTGCTGTATTTGTAATTATGTGTGAAAGCTAGTGTTCTGATAATAGCTAGCTGTCCTGTATTAATTGTTTATTTCAATTAAATTAATCGAACTCAGGGCAGGAATTATTAACAGGTAACAATTATTAGTAAATTACTTATGAATAAAATCATAACAGGAAACTGGAATTTTATATACAGGTCAGGTCTATATATATATATATATATATATATATATATATATATATATATATATATATATATATATATAGGGTGTCCCAATAGTGCATATTCGGTCGATAACTCCTTAGCCATTAAACTTAGGAGATAAGTTTAAATACGAAAGTTGTCTATTTTTATAAGCTGCATAATCTAAAAATAGTTTGGTTACTACAGGGTGTAATATAAAAGCGGTACAATATAGAACTTTTGATTTTTAAATAGAACACCCTATATATTATTTTATTTTTCGATTCTACTTATAATTTTAAATCTTTTTTATAAGAATTACTTACAAGCTAAATCTTACAGTTTTTGAGATATTTGCAAAGTTAACTAAAAACTGACATTTTTATGTAGTAATTCAAGTAAGCGTATCTCAGTTATTTTTAAAGATAAAAAAATAATATTTGGTATAGAATTTATTCATACATGAACTTACTTTAATCTATTGTCAAAATTGGATTTCAATATATACAGTGATCACAACAATTAATTCAATAACATAAATTTGAAAATGCTATATCTTCATTTTTTTAATTGGCACACTCTATATTTTTTAATGCCTTGTTTTCGTCTATTAGTAGGCTTTGATTTCTCTTAAATATGTTCTATACCTATCTCTAATAGTTTCGGAGATATTTAAGTTTGTTCAATTTTTTTCCGTTGATAACACTGAAGAAGAGTAACATTAGTCGGTCAAAGCAAGCTATGAATACATAAGAAACTAAAAACATATTAACTGAAATACAAACACTTAAAATTATAATAAATGTTCAATGTGACCACCATTTTGTTGCTGGGAAACATGCAGTCTTTGAATAAACGATAAATTTACTTTTCGTAACGTGGAAACATTTATATTTTGAATGACGTCTCTAATGCCTTCATATCATCTACAGTCGTTGGAGGAGTTTGATACTTTTTCTTTAATCCAACACCAAAGAAAAAAATCTAGCTTTGTCAAGTCAGGCGTTCTTGCAGGCCAGGAGATCGGCTCTCCTCTTCCAATCAATTTGTTTTGAAACTGGATATTTAAATAATTTCTAACGTTTCTGCTAAAATGCGGAGGAGCGCCATCTAATTGCAGCCACATTTCTCTAAGGGTTTGTAAAGATAAATCTTCAATAAAAGTTTCAAATTCGTTGCGCAAGAAGTTTAAAAATGAATCTCCGTTGATCGTGTTTTCAAAAAAATATGGTCCTATAATTCTTGCCCCAATAATTCCGGCCCAAACATTAAGTGACCAGCGGTGTTGATGATCAACAGGAATTATAAATCTGGGATTCTCAGTATCGCAATAATGGAAATTATGTTTATTAACGTATCTATTTTTGTGGAAAGTAGCTTCATCAGTAAACAAGATCGTGCTAAAATAGTTGGGTTTTTCTAAATTTTTATTTATGTCTCAATTGCAAAAGTTTAATCTATTAATGAAGTCCTCCTCGTCTAAGTCATGTGCAAGTTGGACATGGTATGGATGATATTTACATTTTTTTATAATTCTATTAACTGATGTTTTTGAAACTCCAATTTCTAATTCCAATTGTCGGCATTGAAGATTGAAGAACTAAATGTTCATCACCTTCGGTTCTTTCTCGTTCTAAATTGTCTTCGTAATGGATACTGCCTGTTTGCTCGAAACGCTCTTTCAATCTTGCAAATGCTGAAACTTGCGGGTGTCGCGTATTTGGAAATTTTTGCTTATAAATTCGATGTGCTAAAAGACAATACTACACAAATATTAGCACTGTTTGACAAGTTTGATTTCTTCATTTCTTTCCGTTCATCTTTTGTTTTACGCTCTTTTGATTAAATTGTTTAATTTTACAATGAATCGTTTAAAAACAGCTAAAATATCTTTTAAAAATGGTGGTTTCATACAATATTTATTATAATTACAATTTACGTATTTCACTTATTATTTTTTATTTCTTATGTATCCACAGCTTGCTTTGACCGACTAATGTTATTCTTCATCAGTGTTATCAACGAAAAAAATTGAACAAACTTAAATATCTCCGAAACTATTAGATATAGGTATAGAACATATTTAATAAAAATTAAAGCCGACTAATAGACGAAGACAAGGCGTTAAAAAATATAGGGTGTGCTATTTAAAAAATGAAGATATAGCATTTTCAAATTTACGTTGTTGAATTAATTTTTGTGATCACCCGTTTATTCAAAAACTTTCTTGTTTGCTAGCAACAAAATGGTTGTCAGATTGATCATTTATTATAATTTTAAGTGTTTGTATTTCAGTTAATATGTTTTTTAGTTTCTTATGTACTCATAGCTTGCTTTGACCCACTAATTTTACTCTTCTTCAGTGTTATCAACGAAAAAAATTGGACAAACTTATTAGAGATAGGTATAGAACATATTTAATAGAAATGAAATCCGATTAATAGACGAAGACAAGGCATTAAAAAAATATAGGGTGTGCCATTTAAAAAAATGAAGATATAGCATTTTCAAATTTATGTTATTGAATTAATTTTTGTGATCACTCTGTATACTGAAATCCAATTTTGACAGTAGATTAAAGTAAGCTCATGTATGAATAAATTCTATACCAAAGATTATTTTTGTATCTTTAAAAATAATTGAGATACGCCTACTTGAATTACTACATAAAAATGTCAGTTTTTAGCTAACTTTGCAAATATCTGAAAAACTGTAAGATTTAGCTTGTAAGTAATTCTTATAAAAAAGATGTAAAATTATAAGGAGAATCGAAAAATAAAATAATATATAGAGTGTTCTATTTAAAAATTAAAAGTCCTATATTGTACCACTTTTATATTACACCCTGTAGAAACCAAACTATTTTTAGATTATGCAGCTTATAAAAATGGACAACTTTCGTATTTAAACTTATCTTCTAAGTTTAATGGCTAATATATATATATATATATATATATATATATATATATATATATATATATATATATATATATATATATATATATATATATATATATATAGGTCTAGATTGTTTATAATTCAAACGGGGAATTAGTGAGATTACCTGGATATTTGGGGAACTGTAATATCGTATTCCGAGCCGAATCTGACGGCAACGTTTAAAGGATTAGTGTCCTTAAGGGAGCCTTCTGTTAAGTAGAAGTAGCTAATTATTTCGAGCTTAACATCCTTCTAATTAACTACGTCCTTCAACAACCATTCAGTACCGATCTCGGGGCGTTGGCATCACCAAAAGCAATCTATGCGTGAACGTGATTTACTATTTTGTGAAGGGGTCTTATAGTGATAAAGGGATAATTCTTGGCTTAAAAATATTTAGTTTTTCTGAGGCATCACCTTCGGCAAACTAAGGACTTCTTACCCTAGTCACGTTTATGTACCTTTCTCGGGGCTTTTGACCACCAAGAATGTTATACATAACAGTGTGCTTAGATACATAAATATGGGATGCTGGTCAGGTCAGGTTAATAATATCGGTAAGGGATAAGGGTACTGGGCAGGATGACTAGTCTGGTTACTGGTCAGGATAACAATACAGGTGTAGTAATATACAAGATGCTGGTCAGGATACTGGTCAGGCAGGCTTGTATATTTATCATGATACAGGTCAGAGCACTAGTTTCTGGTCAGGATACTGTTCCGGCTAGTCTGGCTGCGGGACAGGAGAAAACTACAGGTACATGGTTAAGACATATTATAGGAAATGGGCGAAGAAAGACGGTTCTAGGGAAGGAGTGCCGAGTGTGAGAGTGAATGCATTAATGAATGAATCTGTTTCTTGGATGCTACGGGGCTGGTGTACACAGGTAAATTGGATGGAGTGTGCAAATGATATCATTTATTAACAATGATAGAACAGTTGTGGACGGAAATACGAAATAAGTCTTGATAGGAAGTATTTACTAAGATAGGAAAATTTATAGTAAGGATTTCCAGATCATTACAACATAGTTCGGGAATTAACTTTTGCGACATTGAAGCTAATTCTGTTCACTCGGCAACAGAGCATAATATCAAGAATTGACGCTATTTTATCAACAAACATTTCGTTTATTCATATTTACTAATAATATTTTACGAATTGACCAATTACTTAACGAACATTTTTATTTAACATCTTGTTGTGCTATCGTCTGGTAATACTAACTTTACAATACTCAAAATCATACAGAAACCCATTGTCTTAGGTATAGGTCTGCAAAATGTTAAAATGTTTAATTTGGCACCACAGATTTTTCATACGTGAACCTTTTTTGACATCTGTCAAATATATTTGTTTAATTATTTCATAATAAGCCGCTATATTACTCGTGACGCATGTCTTCTTTTGCTCAATTGTTTTAGGTTGGCATTATGCGTGATTGTTATTTAATGGCACAAGATTCTCCTAAGGAATTATTAAAACAACATCAAGTAAAATCGATTGAAAAAGTATTTTTTAATCTCAGTTTGTTACAAAATCAAACTCGAGTTACCAAAGGGAATCATCATCTTGAAGAATTATGCACTTCCAACAAAATAGATAAAATCGTAGATGGTTGGGAACTGAATAAAAATAACTTGAACGTGTTAATATGGAAACAGATTTTATCGATTCGCAACAATCCTTCAACACTTATTCTTTTGCTCAGTTTATCCTGTATATCGACATTACTTTTTTGTTCAGCTGTCGGACATCGTCCTTTAAATTATACAATTGCCGTTAATAATTTAGAGATACTGTACAAATACAACAATACATTGTAATAGTGAAAGCTTAAGTTGCGTTTTACTCAATTATTTAGAGCAGAACAAATTACTTATGGTAACGTTTTGAGTTTTTGGTTACAGTGTGCTATCTACAATTTTTTTAGAAATTCTACTCTACTCAAGATAGTGCAATTAAATCAGTAATGAAGGGAGAAACACAAATGTCTATAACTTTTAAGTCAAATTACTCAAGAGCAATACGTGCTCGAGTCCATAACTGGCAATCTCCAACTTTATCGGAAATAAACCAATCCACTATCGATATTTTCAGAGATCTCTCAAGTACGCAAACCTACACAACGTTAGCTGAACTATTTTATTAATCTTACAGATGTCTTTTTGGCTGTGCAAAATCAGTTTATGCTTTACAACATAATCCAGCACTTTCTTGCTGATTACAGTGAAAGCTGTGGAATTCGCAAAAAAATGGTAACATTTCCGATAGTGGTACATAATTCGATACTACTTACTGTAATTTCTAATATGTTTTTTTTTCAGTTCGAGCCCGTATACGGCTGCATGAATCAAGACTTTAGTGAGTTTTTCGTTTCTGCAGGAATATTATTGTAAATATACCATTTTCTATCTATATTTACGTTCTACAATTTCTTTTTAGGGTAATGACGGCTATTGGGGTTACCGCAAGCGTATTACCAATGTTACAAGAGTATAAAGAAATTAGTTTTGAACGGCTACTGGTCACTGGTGTAAATAGAATTGAATTATTAGCATCGCACTTTATTGTGGATAGTGGAATAGCTTTCATACAAACAATCTTGATGATGATTTGTGTATTTGCTTTTTTTAAAATGGCCATTAATGGTTCTATATTGTTAACTACAGTTCTAATATTTTTCATAGGTTTATTGGGTATAAGTATTGGTACAGCAAACATTTACTTTTAATATTGTATCTGCTAAGGACAGTAACATTTTAGTATGAAAATGTAAACTTTCACCATTAACACTCATAATAAAATACTTATCTTTTTTGGGATTTTTTAATGGTGTACTTTAAATTATACAATCTAAACGTTTCGATAACACTTACAGCTATCTTCGTCAGTAGTAATGTTTGTTAAAAATTGTTAAAGATGTAGTAAACAATTTTGTCAAATTTGAAAAATTTGACAAAAAAATTTTAGGTTTGTTTATTTCATGCATAACTGCAACAGAGACAGAAGCTACTCTCGCCGCAAACGGATTATTATTCGTACTGATCTTTACCAGTGGCGTGTTATGGCCAATTCAAGGAGCTCATTGGCTAATGAAACTGTTGTTACCAATTTCACCGTTTACTAAACCACTTATCAGTTTAAATAGCATCTTGCATAAGGGCTGGAATATGTTGGAACCAGACGTATACATTGGATACTGTTCTATATCTCTTTGGGTGTTAATTTTTTTACTATTGGCCTATATCTTACTAAATATTAACGAAATTCTTAATTATAGTTATGAATTTGTATTTTGTCATCTTGTATAAGGTTTTTAGGCATCGTTAGAGTTTAATGTTATGGTATTATATGTAAACGATAGTGATTTAAATGTAAATAAGAGATAAAGGCCAAATTTGTTTATTATTTGGTTAGTGCTCTATTACCTTAATAGGAAAGTTTGGACAATTTTCAGATCCAAGGTCTACACAGCTAATATGCAAAATTAATGGTAAGGTGACTAAGTTTTCTTTCTGCGGTAGACAAGGGGAAACGTATAAATATATCCAAGTAAAGATTGAATTAAAGCAAATAATTAGATCAAAAACGTATCCTACTACGACAACAAACTGCAGAAGTGAGTAAAATTCACTTCCAGTTTAAGATCATCAGCTGTAAGAAAAAAGCAATAAAGACAAGGTTAGTTAAACATATATCATATATAACTAAATTTAAAGCGTAATACAAAAAGATAATCTGCTAAAAATGTGAATACAACAAAATTAAACTAGCAGTAAAAAAATAATTTTTAAAGATCTGCGTTCTTTCGAATTATGTAAGATAAATATTCAAATAATAAACATACACCAACATTTTGAGCGCTCAAGAAACCTAGAAACCACAACAATCCAACGCTGGCCTGCCGTATATCAAGGGAATAACGGATAGAAATAGCAGAATTCTACAAAAATCCAAGATAAAACTATATACGAACCACACCAGAAAATAGAGAACATAAGGATCACATCGATTTGAAGAACCAAGGCGTATATATAATCCGTTGTAGAAATTACGATATGATACGTTGGACAGGCTAATAGAGGAATAAGGGCAAGGAAGGAGGAATATGTAAACGCGATAAAGAAAAATCAATCAATATCATCTTCAGCACAGCATGTAACGAGAACTGGACACAATAAATTTCCACAACACCAGATCGTTGGCCAGCATCGAGTACCTAATAGTAAGGATAATAAGGAAAGCCATAGAAATCCATAAAAATCCCAGTAGCATTAACACAAGAGATGACGCATTGCGATTACCAGTGACATGGAAAACAGTATAAGAACAAGAACAAAAACCAAACCCGGCCAATAATTCCGCAAAAAGGAGAAAGTGCAAAAAAAAGAGAAAGTTAAACTATCAGCTACAAAAAAAGAGAAACCGGAACGTATGTAACATTTTCAAGGTCTCACAATACCAAGGTTACAAATACCAAGGTTATACAATGAAACGTTTATACATCAACATAATTACAAACGTCTCAAGGGCACTCTGGAACAACACGGCTTCAAGGTCCCACATGTTCAAAGTCCCACAATACCAAGGTTATACAGTGTAAACGTGTATATATCAAATTACAAACGTTTCAAGGTCACACAACTCATAAGGTGAGCTGTGGAACATCTATCACACCCAAATTTTTAACAAAGGACATCTCACACTCAAGTTATTGGCACTCAACAAAAAAAAGAAAATTTGCATTAGGAATCAAACATTTTGATTTAGTACAAGTGCAAAAGGTCCTTTTCACTTTTGTTTCATTGCGTGGACGTGGTGCCCATCGTAAATGTCCATGTAGTGAATGATCAGATGGTTACTATTGGTTTATTCTAACTCACCACATGAAGCATTCAACTGTATCATCGCTAGACGTGGAAATCAATCCTGCTGCAGTAGGAGATGAAGGTGAGTGAACTCCATATCATGTTCGATACGTTAGTAAACGTTTATAGAAACAATTGTAATACTGAGGATAAAAAAAGTTTGGTGATACGTCACACATGGTCTCACAGTAGAAAACTGTAATCTACTAACATGAAATAATTTATTGCATACAATATATGCATGAATCATCCTCATATACTTCCTGTAACATTGTTAGGGGTTCTCTACGTGATGAGCACCAGTACTCTGGGTGTGACATGTTGTACAGTACAACCCATCTCCATATGTGTATGGTGGCCACTTTGTAGCATTCATATCATGGATGCATATGGCCAACAAGATGATAACAAGTGTGAGGAGCAAATATGAGTGAATAATAGCATAAATTACCCAAGAACGCATGATGATGGAAGTATCGAATTCGTTTATCCAAGTCCATTCCGAATTCCACTGCACATCCTCATATATATTACTTAACGCCTCACTTGTGGTAGAAGATATTATTCCCTTTTTTTCAAACTGAACCCAGTTTGGAATTAGTTCACATATTTACCGCGCACTAAGGTTAAACAGAGATAATGGTTGGTAGCACCCACTAGACTCCCAATCGTCTTCTAATGGGATATTTGACATACTGATACTAGTTGAAGTTGTACGTTGCTATATGTATGTGTAATTATCCCTGCTTTTAATGTGGGTATGACCTTGTATAAACATATATAATCTATTTTTTATTTGCCCCCTAGATTTTGGGTGTTTTATTATTACACCAAAAGTATGTTGGTATTATATGGTTCTCACTAACCTCAAATCTGATTATATGTCAAAATTAATTTAACAGTTGCCGCATTATTTAGGCATATTGAAGTTTTTAAAGTGACAATATTATACAATTGAAAAGTTTCAAACTGCTTTGCACGGAAACGGATACTTAAAAAATCTTCATTTGTAATACATAAAAAAAGGCAACATATACCAATCGTGTGAAAATAAATTAATCAAATTTAACGTAATAAAAATATGCCAACTTTGCAAAAATAACTGCCAAATCTAGTGGGTAAATAAAAAAATAGATGATAGATAAGTAACCTTGTTGACGACCTCATTAGTTTGCAGTGAAGTCAAACAGAAGGTAAAATAATCTTGGTATGTGAGGTGAGAGAAAACGTTGAAACGGTGTGGCAGCCGAGATCGCGTTATTTACCTCGATAAGTGTGGTTAACGAGATCACGTTATTAACCTTGAATGAAAAATAGAGGGGAAGGTGAGATATAAATAGAGATGGAGTTCATATGAAGCTAGTGCCGTATATAATGGAAAACATATTACGTCAGGCTTTAGAAAAGGCGATTGTGAGCATTATAAGTTCAAGTGAATGTCGTGATGTTTTAATTAATAGCATGCAGTGTGTTCTAAATAAAAGAAAATCAAAGTATATAGTCTGTGTGACACCCCAATTCAATTTTGAACCAGTCGCGAAGCTTGGTCCACCAAGTCCAGGTCGGCTAATAGACAAACAGGTCGGCATACGGACGCCACACTTTGTATATGCTCAAATATATGACCTCCACGGAAATGGTCGAGGTGTTAATATTCCATCATCTACCGAGCGTGACCATCTGATAATCCACTATAGGAGCATTTTCTGCAGTAGGATTTATTTCCACATCTACGGACGGTACAGTTGAATGCTTCATGTGTAGAGTTAGAATAAACCAATGGCAACCATCTGATAATCCACTAGAGGAACATGTGCCATGGGCGTCACACTGCACATACGCTCAATTATTTGCGCCACGTCCATGCAGGTGTAATGAAACAAAAGTGGAAAGCACCGTTTGTACGTCAAATAACTGAATAAATAATGTAATAAACTTATTACATTTGTACCAATCAAATTGTTTTTGTTTATAAAGCAAATAAATACATTAACATATCATTCTGTTTTTTTATTGTGTGCCAATGAGTTTAGTGTGAGTTGATCTCCGTTAAAAATTTGGTTCTGGTAGACATTCCACATCTCACTTTTTGAGTTGTGTGACCTTTAAGCCTTTGTAATTATGTTGATGTGTCTTTATCTTAATGTATAAACGTATACATTGTATAACCTTGGTATTGTGGGACCTTGAAAATGTGTTCCAGAGTAACCTTGAGACGTTTGTAATTATGTTCATGTATAATTATACTGATGTATAAACGTATAGATTGTACAACCGTGGTACTGTGTAACCCTGGTATTGTGGTACTCTACATGGTATCTCGTATACTCCGAGATTTTCTAACTTGATGTGGTCTTTTGGGTTTCGTGTTACGTTGGTGGCCTTTTGATATGTGATAAATACCGTTTTCATTTTGTGTTTATGGGGTAGTCTGCTTATCCTGCCTGTCTTTCCTTTTACATATGGTGAGAAGGCTTTGGCTGACGGTGGTTCCTCTTCTTTGGTTTTTCTTCTTGCATTTAGGCTCCTTCCAATATCGTACTGCTTACAAACATTTCTTCGTAAAGCAGTTTGTACTTTACATAATTGTCCCTTGACGTTTTCTTTATCTGCCAAAGTTTTTGATCTGTGAATCAGTACTTTAGTTAACGATTTCCGTTGTGTTGGATGGTGGAGGGATTCAGCATTTATATATCTAAAAAGCTGCAGTAGAAGTTAATCATCATATCAGCACAAGGGAAATGGAAACAGAAAGTGAGATAAGTCAGAGTAGCATCCGACGTATTTTGAAATCGGCAAAATATCACCCGTTTCAGATAAATTTACATAAAGATTTATACAGTGAGAATTTTAACAGAAGAATTGAGTTCTGCAACTGGGTTTTAAACAAGCACAGTAAAGACGGTATGTTTTTCAACAAAATCTTGTCCACTGATGAATGTTCATTCAAAAATATCTATCAATGTAACCTTTCATTTCTCTTTTGGAGAATTGAAAACCCATATTCCTTGAGACATATGGATACTCAGCGAGTTTGGTCAGTTAGCGTGCGGGGAGGGCCAAATTCTGGGGCCATATTTCATAAATGGGAGGTTAGACGGATTGACTTACTTGAACTTCATCAATAATGCTCCACGATCTTCCATTGGAGTTATACAGAACTATATGATTCCACCATGATGGAGCGCGCACCTCATAATGCCGAAATTGTACTGAACATATTATTTAGAGTGAGGGTGGACCACAGTCGCAGCCTCCACGGTCACCTGCTCTCACAATCCCATACCTTTGTCTTTGGGGCTGTGTAAAAGAAATTGTTTCAAATCATCCCAAACCGCAAGAAAACATGCGTTTCAGGTAGCTAATATACTGGGTATTATATTCGTAAATTTTTAGTAATTTATAGTAGATACATTTCTCTTCACGAAAACTACTGCTTACAAGTTATTTATTACAAATGCAACAGTTAGAGTTAATTGCAACAACGAACGTATTGTACACTATTGTACACTAAAGGTCAGATATCAATTCTAACTGCCCAACGCACTCATTACTAACAACACTAGATGAATTGGACAGTGTATCAGACTTGCATGAATATTTCGTTAATGTTTTAGGATAACCGACCATTCGCACATTGTTATGTAGCCGATTTTCCCTTATATCTGTTAAGGCGTTGAGTTTTAAATTGTTCAGTTTTTTTTAAATCTGAATTTGCTGCTTTGACTTTTGCCAGTGATAAACCAGTGATAAAAATACTATATGCTTTTATTCTATTATGTATATTGATGTGATAGCTGTAAAGTGTCAACTGTTCATCTCCCCTACATCCTGCGATATAGCATATTAACTTTAAGTGAAAATTTTACCTAATTTTCAGAAATGGTTCAATATCTGTATAGGTGTTGGCAATGTACTTAAATAACCTTACTGAAATATTATAAGTTTTGTTATGAACGAGTAATTTAAAAAGCAAATATGTAATTAAAAATTATTATTAATGTTATTAAATACATTAATAAAAAGTTTACCTCGATTAGGATTTGAACCTACGACCTGTACTTTGCTACAGCACCGCACTAATCAACTGTGCTATAGAGATACAAGCCGCAATCGATGTAAATTTTGTATCCATGTATGTAGAACTAATGTAAATTCTAAATATAATTAAACTTACATTTAGTTTGTACGGTTCGAGAATATATATATATATATATATATATATATATATATATATATATATTATTATGACGGAATCATTTGGCGCATAAGTCCCGCTCATAAAGTGTGCAGCGGCTAGCTAAGAGCAGTATCTCAGAGTGGGGCTTTTCTCGCTAACCTGTCGATAGTTCGAGCGCTAGGGTATTCGAACAGAAAGAAGCCAATCATTGGGAGGAATACCCAATTCTCAGTAACCTAAACACTACAAAACAGGAAATCACAACACCCAAAAAGTGTAATGAACTTTATTGTGCCACGAAGGCTAATGTCGGGCTTAGAAGGGCCCCCCCCCCACATCGAATATACCTGTACAAACGTTTACCTATAAAATAAGACTTAAATTTAATACCATTCGTGAATGACCTAACCCAGTGATAAGTAAGTAAGCAAGCACAAAAAAAAATATACAAATTGTGGTTAGCTACAGTTACTGCATAACACAATGCATCTAGTTTCCCTTAAAATTAGCAAATGGTTCACATACGGGTGAACACACCACACACACACACACACGCACGCACGCACGCACGCACGCACGCACGCACGCACGCACGCACCCACGCACGCACGCACGCACGCACGCACCCACGCACGCACGCACGCACACACCACACACACACACACACACACACACACACACACACACACACACACACACACACACAAAATATATATATATATATATATATATATATATATATAACCAGGTGGGTGATTGTACTTGCCTTAAGCAGTAAATTTAACCCAAATAGCAAAATCTTCCGAAAACGTAAAATAACAGTAAAGTTAGCAATTAAAGCAGTTAAATATTATTAATTAATTATTAATATGCACATAAATACCCCGTATAAGACTGTATAAGTTCATGAACATTATACGACCTGTACATTATAGATAATATGCTGAAAACAAAACCAAAAGGTTAGTACGTTGAGGTTAATAAAGTCTAGGGTGAAGCACTTATGGTGATATCAAGCAACTAAAATGGTTACAATTAACACTTCGCAAGAAAAATCAAATCTTTTAAAGTTCTACATTATTAAGGTAGATTAACGAAAATGGTAACATTCACTTGTGATAAAGTATATATATATATATATATATATATATATATATATATATATATATATATATATATATGTTGAATGAGTAAAATCACATGTGTGTCTATTGAATAACACAGGTTAATTAGTTATACTTGCGTGTCCCAAAGTATTGTTGGCAAGATTTCACTTTGTTATTCCAGTAACAGCAGGTCATAGGTTAACCAGACAGGTGGAGTGATAAGTTCCAACTGTTCCAAATTAGATAAGATCCGTGGTGGATATCAGTCAATTTTTCATATTGACCAGGTGGTAAAAATTATACAGGAAAAACTACCCACCTAAAAGTATTATCAATGGTAATTAACTATTTTAGAAAAATACATGTTACTCACGTGTCGCAATATTAATAAAATAAAAGATGTAATGCGTTACCATAAAATAAACCATCAAGCTACCGACATTATACCTCCTTATTAAGTATCAGTTAACGAAAATCCGATTTGTATTAAATCGTTAAACTGATTGTGTTATTTTAGCATCACAGAACACGCGGGATTCAATACAAAAATTTGTTGCAAAGTACCACAGATGTCAATTGAGTGTATGTAGAAATAAATACTAGATGACGCTTTAATAGGTCAATGGCGTATTAAACGGAGTTGAAAATGAAAAAGATAATGAACGTTATTTGTTGAGAACTACCAAATCATTAAAGAAACAGGCATGTGCCTGTTTTGTGAGCAAATATCATCATTTTGCGTTTGAATTGATTAAAGTACGAAAAGTTGTCTATCCACCAGGTATTATAATGTAAAGTTTTAATATTAAACCTTGAAAAAAAGAATTAAAGTAAATTATGAAATTATGGTGCATAAAACAAAGTGTTACAATATATATATATATATATATATATATATATATATTGAGATGGTTAGGAATAGGATTAATACAGGGGCAAGAGTTAACAAGCTTATATTCTTTACCGTGGGCAAATTTAAATAGATTGGAGAATGTATACACTGCGTTTTTATAAGTAAATTAGTAGACGAGTGAGAGAATATGGTTTTAATTTAACGAAACAGGCTTTGTGGAATTTGCACAAGTTTATCAAAAAGCAATGAGCTATACCAGTAGCATGTGAGGAAGGTCAGAACGATTGATATTTGTGAGTACGATTTGTTTCGTAGAACATATTTCAGTAAATTTTGCAGTTTATTCAAATTATTTAAGCAATTTAGAAACCTTACAGATATTATTCACATGAAGTAGGTTAATAGTAATATGTAGAACATGTAGAGTTTTAGTTACAATACAAGAACTATATAAACTTTAAGAAAGGGTTATGATACGAACACTGTATAGCTATAATTCACTGACAAAGTGTACAAAAAGTGCAGGAGAAGTGGTAGTGCGTTATAATGAGATATTTTATATAAAATTACATTTTGTGTATAAAATTTACATAAATGTGTTAAACTATGGATTTCTGAATTTACAAAGTGTTAGACTATAGAGTGAAAGTAAACAGTGTTAATGTTAAAGACAGTTATAAAAACTTCATAAAGTAACATTTCAAGTGATTTGGACGTTTTAAACGAAAAGTTATGAGTAAAATTTCAATAAATTATATAGAATAGAATAGAAGGTTTCCCTCGTTTTCATAAAGAAATTTACAATGTACAAGTTATATGAACATTAAATTAGAAAAATGGTTAACTACCTAAAATTATAATATGAAAAAGAAATTTCGGATAAAATTAAGTTAGATGGTTTGAAATAAATGTATTCTGATACAGTTTTTCATGTAGATTACGAATATGTAATTGGTTTAGGTGTAAAATATAAAATTTCTTAGCTTCGAAGCAAAACAGGGCTTGTGAGCTACCTTTTTATGCGGAATTTTGCCCTGATTCCGAATATGTTTTCAAAAAGTAGATCCGAGTTATTTTAAGAAACTTATAGCATAATTTGTATTTTAGTTAAGTCAAAAATTTTGTTTACACTAATCAGATGCTTGGATCTTTTGTGTGTATGGTACAGAAAAAGTTGAAAATTTGGTAGCTAAGAGAAATGTATAAAAGGAATTGCTCCTGATTTTTCGCTCTCTTGCCTTTTGAAATTTTTATGACTAACAAGTCAAAGTGTTAATAGTGTTGGTGTTAAGATGTAAGTTACAAGTTACGTTTATAGTACCAGACTTTTGAAACGCGATCAATAAAGAGTCGAGACCTCAGAAACAATTGTTTTAACCTCTAACTAAATTTAAAAATTAGTTTACCGACATGAATTGTCGATTATAATAAAATTGTTTCGATTTGAATTCGTGTTCAAATATCGGTTGAAGTGTTTTTTTTCTTCATGTTAATAAAATTATTCAGTTATTTGATGTTTATTTTCTTTGAAAGCGACGCATAGTGTTAATAAACTAAATTCCATAATGGGATCTAAAATAAAAGTGAAATTAATTAAAATTTATATGAAAATAAAATATAAATTTAATATCGAAAAATTTTGTAAACATTTAAACCAACATCTAAATATACGATTTAAAATAAAGTGCTTAATTAAAAATATATAAGCAATATCACGTTACATCACATTTACCACGAAGAAAGGTCGTTCATCAACAAATTGGATTTGGATAAATTATGGAAATTTATACAGCACCATTGTGAACAGCAAAGCAGTAACATCGGCTACACATGGGAAGAAGTCTACGTGCAATATTCAAATATGAAACCAGCCAAATGAAAACATCTTTGGGAAAATACAGTAACACGTGTGAGTGAAATTTGATTTTCATAACCCATTTATTGCATTGATTATTCGTTTGATTTCATATATTTATATTTTTATTGATCATATGTGTAAATTATTATAAGTATTTGTTATGAACGATTAAGTTCAAAGGTAAATATGTAATTAAAAATTATCATTAATTTTATTAAATACATAAATAAAAAGTTTACCTCGAGTAGGATTTGAGCCTACGACCTGTGCTTTGCTAGTGTACCGCGCTAACCAACTGCGCCATCAAGGTTCAAGCCCCAATCGATGTAAATTTTGTCTTTGTGTATAAATAAATATAAGTAATTTGATTGTAATCTCATTATATTTAGAATTTACATCAGTTCTACATACATAAAGACAAAATTGAACAGAAACAGAAACACAGAAACATAGAATTGAACTCACATATTTTAGATCGTTTATTAACATTTTTGACAGGCTGCATTTTAATTAATTCAGTTAGGACGCTACGCATGCGTTATTGTGCAGGTTTAACTAAGGTCTGTTTCATATACCAACCAATTATTATAATTTACAATTTATTTGACAAAGAACATTTCCATGTTAGAAATAAAATTTTCCATGATTTCACAAATACATTTTAACGAAATTAAAATAAATATTTTTATTTTATTTGCCAACAATACGCGTAAAAGCTAATGAACCCTATGCCCAATTGAGATAAATTGAGCTAGTTCGGCGCAGTATAATTTATTATTAAAATAAGAATTATTAAATTATGTTTTATAATTATCAGCCAATCTATATATATATATATATATATATATATATATATAATCAATTCTTAATAACTAGGTATAGTTATATCTTTGAAAGGATATTGCTGATTTCCTAGTTCAGTAGGCATACAGGTAAAAGCCAAAATGTGATAAAATTTACTACTATTTTATATATTTCGGTTAATTTTAACCTTCATCAGAAAAATGTAATTAAATGCAAATACTGGTGAACAAATTAATTATGTCACTCACGCCAATCAATTAATTTGTTCACCAGTAATTCCATTAATTACATTTTCTGATGAAGTTAAAATTTTAACCGTAATATAAAAATAGTAATAATATATCACATTTAGGCTTTTACCTATGCCTACTAACTAAATTCAATTATAAATATATAATATATATATATATATATATATATATATATATATATATATATATATATTGTAACGATCCAGACCCTTATCTTAATTAACTTCCCTTAATTAAATCCTATTATCTCGCAATTACATTCCTGTAATGTTCAAATTCCGTCAATTGCGCACCTTTGCCACCAAAATCCAACTCCCAAAACCAAAATTTGTAATAATTCTCTTTCCACCTAACCCAATCCCTATAAAAACGACCGCAGTCCTAAAACACTTCACTCCACTTCTCCTAGAGAAAACCACCTGATTAACTTCATCTGATTCACTTCACCTGACTCACTTCACCTGATCCACTTCTTCTAGAGAAAACCACCTTATTCACTTCACCTGATTCTCTTCACCTGATCCACTTCTCCTAGAGAAAACCAGACCTGATCCTTTCTTATAAATTGGAAAAAAACCAAACACCAGCTCCTTTTACACCTGAATCTAACTTACATACACAAACAGTACACGGCGCCTCCTGGTGTCAAACCTTGGGAACGATACATACACTCAGATTACACGCCGCTTCCTGGTACCTTAATATACAAACATCTTCACAGGTTTTAGAACCGTGCGTTTTTGTTTTGTTGTTAAACCTCCCCTACAAGCGTTACTCAAGTGACGTAGAGTAGACTTAATTCCAACCCGTTAACGGCGACAAGCCGCTGACAAACAAAAACACCATTTTCCCCGAACTCCCCGGTGTAAATCGTTTAGTTCGACTTCCCCAGCTTTTAGGCGAAAGCCAAAGACGCTCCATAACCTGACTTTGTATACACACTACACGTTACAAAAACCCCAAACACATATCAATTTATTTCCTGTAATTATACCAGAAAATCATTTTTATTTTAATTCCTGATTAAGTTTCATTTTTTTATATAAAATCCTGTTTAATTTACATTATCAACAAATCCTGAATACAGTCAAGATTTCTATAATCAATTTTGATATGATAATAAAAATTGCATTGTATTCACAAAGAAAAGTAAATGTGTAAAATTCCATTATATTAAAACATGTGCAAAAGTTTAACCATTTTAAATACAATCTTTGAGCTTTTCCGTTAATGCAAATTATTACGATTTTCACAATTAAAAGTTCTTACATTTTACTTAACGAAGCTTAATTAAGTCGAGTTAAAGAAGATTACCATCTCAGAATATCATTCTAAGGCCCAAATAATCCATTAATTACGAATTCAATCTTTTCATATAAAGAAGTAAATATTCAAAATTTATCAACACTCACCTGTAAAGAAAAATCGACCGTATTGACTTCGATTATTTTTTCCAAAGCATAACCCCTTCTTTCATATCCAGATCCAGGCCCGTAAGGCATATTGGTAAAAGATAGGTTCACCCTATCATCACTAACTAAGGCCCCTAATTTAACTAAAAAGATTAAAATAATTCGTTTTAAACACTGATAAACAACGACAGCCATTCTACAATATCAGGCCGGTAACGAAGCCCCCTATAATAGATTTTTTGTTTCATTCAAAAATTAAAATTAATAATTTAAAATAATTATTCCACTGTTAATTAACAAAGAGCACCAATAAACAACCCCTGTTTATTAGAGAGCAAACGTTGGGGGTATATAAACTATTAATTCTTCTAATTACAGTACAATTTCGAGACCTGTAGAGCAGCAACCCACCATACACCAGTGTCCAGAGTTGCTCAACCAGAGAAGCAGAAAAGTTTCAAATATATATTTTTTAGTTAAGTTTTAAAGTACAATTTTTATTTATTTTGTTTAAACCTATTAATTGATAAAATAAATGCCTGTTATAAATTGAGGTTGTTGTAAACTGTGTCGAACTCACCCCAGTTTCCGAATTGAGCATAAAGCATAAAAGGGTATACAAAATTTAAAAACATTAAAATTTTCTTTTCTCATAATTCCCTTATAAAAGGGTGTTATAATATATATATATATATATATATATAATATATATATATATATATATATATATATATATATATATATATATATATATATATATATATATATATATATATATATATGTTCCGTCTAAAGTCTGTTCTCCCTACTAACTTTTGAACCACTTTGAAGGAAGCTAATAGGGCACTTTATTGCTAAGATGTAGGATTGGGGGGAGGGGGGACTTCGAACACCTGATAAAATAATTGATCGAGAGTGTTATTATAAAATAAATATTTTTTTAACCAACTAATTTGTTTTGATAGTGAATTTACAGAACACATTAGTAAGCTTCGAGATTTTGCGGTAAGTGGTACTCTCTTTACGCCTCTTATTAGTCGGATTCATTAAAAGAAATTAAGACAAATTAATAACCCAATTTAGTTAACAAAAAGTTTTACCGGAAGTGACCAGGATAGATACTTCATTTTAAGCCGGAATGTCACTTTCCAAACGTTAATATTTCGAAAACAATCAA
>JARFJB010001486.1:1347500-1597500 GCA_036346205.1 Vesta saturnalis | reverse complement strand
CACACACACAAACACACACACACACACACAAACACACAACAAAACACACAAAACCACAGACACACACAAACACAAACACAGACACACAAACACACAACACACACACAACACAGACAACACACAAACACACAAACACAGACACACACACACAAACACACAGAACACACACAACACACAACACACAACACACACACACACACACACACACACAAACACACAACACACAAAGACACACACACACAAACACACACACACAACACAACACACAACCACACAAACACAGAAACACACAACACAAAACACACAACACAACACACACACACACACACAGACACACACAACACACAGACACACAAACACACAGAACACACAGACACACACACAGACACACAAACACACAGACACACAACACACACACACACAAACACACAAACACACAACACACAAACACACACAACACAGACACACACACACACACACACACACAGACACACAACACACAGAACACACAAACACACAAGACACACAACACACACCAACACACACAACACACACAACAAACACAACACACAGACACACAGACACACACACACACAGACACAGACACACAACACACAAACACACAAACACACAAACACACAAACACACAAACACACAAACACACAAAACACACAAACACAAACACACAACACAACAAACACAACCCACAACACAACACACAACACACAACACACAACAAACAAACACACAGACACACAACACAACACAAACACAAACACACAACCACAACACACAACACACACACAAACACACAAAAACAAACACACAAACACACAAACACACAAACACACAAACACACAAACACACAAACACACAAACACACAAACACACAAACACACAAACACACAAACACACAAACACAACACACAAACACAAAACACAACACACAAAACACACAAACACAAAACACACAAACACACAAACACACAACACACACACAAACACACAAACACACAAACACAACAAACACAAACACAACACACAAACACACAAACACACAACACACAAACACACAAAACACAACACAACAACACAAACACACAACACACAAACACAACAACACACAAACACACAAACCACAACACACAGACACACACACACAAAACACACAACACACAAACACACAACACCAAACACACAAACACACAAAACAACACAAACACAACAAACACACAACACACAAACACACACACACAAACACACAAACACACAAAACACACAACACAACAAACACAACAAACACACAAACACAAACACACAAACACACAAACACACACACACAAACCACAAACACACAAACACACAAACACACAAAACACAAAACACACAAACACACAACAGACAAACACAACACACACACAACACACAAACACACACAAACACACAAACACACAAACACACAAACACACAAACACAACACACAACACACAACACACACAACACACAACACACACAAACACACACAACACACAACACACAACACACAACACACAACACAGACACACAACACACAACACAACACACAACACACAAACACACACACACACACACAACACACACAACACCACAAACACACACAACACACAACACACACACAAACACACACACAACACAAACACAACACAACCAAACACAAACACAAACACACAACACACACAACACACACACAAACACAACACACCACACAAACACACAAACACACAAACACACAACACACAACACCACACAAACACAAAAACACCAAACACACACACACAAACACACAAACACACAAACACACAAACACACCACACAACACAACAAACACAAACACAAACACACAACACAAACACACAACACACAACACACAAAACACACAACACACAAACACACAAACACACAAACACACAACACAAAACACACAAAACACACAAACACACAAACACACAAACAACACAACATACAACACACAACCACACACACACAAACACACACACAACACAAACACACAACCACACAACACAACACACAACACAACACAAACACACACAACACACAGACACACAAACACACACACACAAACACCAACCACAGACACACAGACACACAAACACAAACACACAACACAACAAGGACACACAAGACACACAACACAAACACAAAACACACAACACAACACACAACACACAACACACACAACACACAACACACAACACACAAACACACAAACACACAACACAAACACACAACACACAACACAACACACAAACACACAAACAACACAAACACACAAACACACAAAACACACAAACACACAAACACACAAACACACAACACACACAAACACAAACACAAACACACAAACACAAACACACAAAACACACAAACAAAAACACAAACACAAACACACAAACACACAACACAAACACACAAACACACAAACACAAACAACAAACACACAAACACACACACACAAACACCACACCACCACCACGCAACACCAAACACACAAACCACACGCACACACACACAACACACAAAACGCCCTCAACAACCACCCCACGCCCCACCAACCCCACAAAACACGGGGACAAAAACAAACACGACACCCCCCAAAAGAAACAAACAAACAAAAACAAACACACAAACACACACACGCACACAAACACACCCACAAGACCAAACACCAACACAACACACCACCAAATCACAACCACAGCCGCAAAGCAAACACACCCCTCAAACACCAAACCCGCCGACACACGACAAACACACCCAACCCAAACCACACAAAAAAAAAAAAAAAAAAAAAAAAAAAAAAAAAAAATACACACACAAATAAATAAAAAAAACACACATACACTATTATTTGTTTGGTTGTGTTTCTTGTTAATTATTGTTGACCTTCCACGTTTCCTGGGATTAATTTCTGTTTCCTGGTGTTTTCCTTATTCAATGTTATTGGTGTTGTTGTTGGACATTTTTGTTTTTTACACTGTATACCTCTGTCCATAAATTGATACTGGTGATTTTGTTTTGGGTTAAAATAGTTGGGTTTTTTCAATGTTGTTAAATATCGTTTTGAAGTTTTGATTGCTATAATGGGTTGTTCCCTTACACCTTAAAGGTTTTAAGTTTGTTCCTTACCTTCACTTCGTTTTCCCTTCGCCTTTTGGAATGTGGTGATCTTTTAAACAAACTGTTTTTAATCCTATCCACCAAATCCCACCAATTGCCTAATAAATTAAATATAATATTTATTATTTTAATATTATATTTTTTAAAAAATTAATACACATCATTATATTATTTAATAACAATTAATACATAGAATGGTTTTTTTTGTTGTTGTGTGGTTGTGTATTATTTAGGTTTTAAACCAAGATTTGGCAGTTTAAATTGCACAAATAATGTCCTTTTCCATTTTTTTAATGGAGGTTTTCCACCAAACATTCTTTTTTCAAAACCCTTCTGGAAACTCGGAATTAAATTCAAAGGTCATTTTTTTTTAAATTGGTTCCGGTTTTTCTCAGTGTAAATTGTTTTATTGGAATTCTGCCTAAATAATGGTTGTTTTTTTAAATAATTAAAAAAGGTAATATTTTGTTTTATATTTTACCTTTTTTCCCGGGATAATTTTTCGGTAACCTTTTTAAAATATTTAAAACTTTATTCTAAATGCGCATAGTTGCGTGACTTTAAGAATTAAATAATTTTAACATAATTTAAAATTTTGTTAAGAAAAAAACACTATTCAATTTTATCTGTTAAAATTAATAAAAATGCAAACAAAATAATTGGGATAACTTAGTTATTATTTGGTTTAAAAATTAATTTGGTTTAAATTTCAAAACTTTCAAAAGAAACCTTAAAACATCCTTTTTTAAAAGTTTTAAGGAACCTAAAAAATTTATTTTTAATTAGGCCCTTTCTTTACCAGTTTTGACTTGTTTCAAATTGCAGCAATTTGAAATTTGGTCCAAATAATTTATTTAAAAATTAAATAAAGAAATTAATGCCTTGTTTGATAATAATTTACAGACTTTTAAAGTTTAAATTTTTGTTCTAACCTTGGTTAATTTTTAATCTTTAATTAAATGTCTTAAATGAGTAATAAAATAATTTTCCCGCATAAACTAAAGAATAAAACCAAGTTCTAATTTTAAACTGTGAAAATTATTTAAAAGTAACTATTATCGTTATTATTTAACCTAAATTAAGTTGAAATTTAAAATTAAAAATTCTCTTTTGTTAAAGTATTAAAAACTAAATTTATTGTTTCCCGAAAAGGAAAATTTTACCTTTCCAACCACATTTAACAAATTTGCCAAAAGGTTATGAAAATTATTTTTAACTTAATAAATCGGTGTTAACCTAATTTTACAAACTTTTAAGTTTAAATTCCCGGCAACCATGGTTAATTTCTTTGCTTACGTGTCTTTGGAGAAATAGACATATGCTTCTGCTGTGGTAAAAGTGTTGTTTGAAACCGTGAAAATTTTATTTAAAAGTCTTATTATTGTATTAAAATTGTGGGTAAGTTGAATTAAGTTTTGGTTTTATGTAAATACAAAAACTGTTTCCAGACAAAATATTTTAATTCCAACCTACATATCCAATTAAGCCGGGTTTATGCAATTATTTTACTAACTAAATTTGTAAACCTCATTTAAATTTTGGGTTTGCAAATGGACCATGCTATTGCGTGTGCGGTGTGGTGTGGTGTGCGTGTGGTGTTGGTGTGCGTGGTGTGTGTTTCTGTGTGTGTGTTTGTTTGTTTGTGTTGTGCTTGTGGGTTGTTTGAAATCAGTCAGTTTTTACATTTTTGGTTTAAATTAAAAGTATATTCAAATTGTTATCATTTACATATTTAATTGTGTATGTTTTGTTGTTTTCCTTTTGTTCTTTGCCGTCAACACTTTGGTTGTGTGTGTGTGTGTGTGCGTGTGTGAACATCGTGTAATGTGCGTGTGCGTTTTGTTTCTTGGTGCGGTGTGCGGTTTTTCTTTTTTTGTGCTGTTGTTTGGTTTTTTTTTTTTTTCCTTTTTTTTATTTTTTTGTGTCGTTTTGGCGTATCGTGTTGGTGCGTTGTGTGTGTGCGTTTTGTGGTGTGTGGCGTGTGTTGTTGTTGTTTTGCTTGTGTGCGTGTGGTGTTTTTGCGTGTGCTTTGTGCGTGTGCGTGTTGTTGTATTGTTTTCTGTGTGTGTGTTTGTGTGTGTGTGTGCTGTGGTGTATGTTGTTTGTGTTATTTGTGTGTGTGTGTGTTGTTCAATAGTTCTTTGTGTTGTCAAACCGATATTTTCTTTCAGTTCTCCCTTTCGCCTTACTTTTGAACTTTGGGTTTATTTTCAAAATTCATTACGTTGAGTATTAAATATTCGGTGTGCAACAACGCATGAACTTCCAACCTACAAGGTGAAAATTAAAAGAAACGAAATAATTTAAATAGTTGTAATTAGACATACTCTACTTACGACGTCCATAACGAAAATAGGCAACAATGTAAAAACAACAACAATAATCTATGTCAGATGGACGTTTTAAACTTCGTGTCATATAGAGGGTGACAGACATCTAGATACTAATTAAAAAATATCTGGTGTGGAACAACACATGACCTTGAAAACCCTATGATGGTTATTAAAGAAATAATACAATGTATTTTTTTAGGGTAATTATTCTACCTTTATCTTAATACCTTTATAATGAAGACAGGAAACATTGTAAAAACCATAATTTTCTGTTATTAGGTTAAATATAGTAGGTTGTTGAGTTTTGTCATAATAGAATATTACATAACAAGGGTGGCAATAGGAATTACCGCCCGAGTTGTGTACTATGCTTTTGATGCTCTTATACATTATAAGACAGTGACGTATAAGTAATACGTAACTACCACTCATTACATTCTTATGGCCTTTGAACGTTTTATACTTGTACCTAATATTGTAATGGACGATCCTATAAAAATAAGTTATTGTATAAAAGTATTACAGGATTGTATGGCTTATTTCCATTACCACATTAGAAGTTCGAAAAATTCGAATTAAAGTAATTAGAACTAGTTGATGCCACTGGTTTTATTAGTTATCTTATACGTCATGCCTGCTACACGCGAAAATTGATACGTTTTCAAATATACAGTAACCGTGGTTAATACTATGCCACCCCCACTTGATTGTTTCACTCTCTCAAAGGACTGTAGTGTGCCGTAGATTGTATCCCAGGTTACCGTGTTTTTAATTTTCTTTTATCCATTAATATAAATTTGTTATAATTCGCCAGGTACCAGACACCGCCTATCTTAAAATTAAACAAATTAACCTCCCGTTTTGTATGGTTAACCATGGAATGAAATTTTATTTTATTAACGATAAGTTATCGCTCTAAAGTAATAATACTTAAATGTACTATAAACTGTAATTTAGAGGTGGTACTGATATATTTTAAAATCGAGAGATGTGAGATCAGGAGACCTTACGGGTCATTCCATCGAACCTCTTCGTCTAATCCACCTATTGGGAAATACACTAAACTGGTTTTGTATAGTGTGGTCCCATCTTTTGATACCATAACGTATTATTCGGAATGTTAGAGTCCTCCGGATTTGGAAAAATAGCGGATAACGCAGGGATTAATTCGTTTTCCACAAATTCTTGATAAATCGGCTCAGTTAAGTTACCGTTAAAAAATATGGTCCTACTATCCCGTCACCAACAATTCCCGCGTTTAATTTCTTGGGCTATTGTGTTTTCTGCTCACGATTCCAGTGAGGATTTACGGGCTATAATTTTGTCTATTGACTGTGCCGTTCAAAAAGAATGATTCCTTGTCTGAAAATAATATCCTTCTTAATATGACAGGATTCTCATGTAACATATTCATCCGAGTTTTACAGAACTTCATTCGACGGCCCGAATCGTCTTCATTCAATAGATGCATTAAAATGATTTTATACCGGTGCCACTTTTGTTTCTTCAAGTGATTTGCCACCGATTCTTGACTAATTTAATGATCCGCAGCAACAGCAGAAGTTGTTTTGTGTGTATTTTCGTGCAAATCCAGAATCCAGTAGTATGATGAACCGCGTTTCTTCATTGATTGCGGGTCGCTCATTTTTTGGTAAATCACTAACATAGCAATTTTTTTTTAATTTTTTAAATTGTTATTGTTTAATTGAGTTATCAGTAATCTTTTCGGATGAATATCGTTAAGTAACTGGCATACCTGATCTTGCGTTCTTTTTCTGAATATCCTGTCATTATTAATTCAATTAGTTCTTTTGCAATTTGACATAGTAATCAATCAATTTACTGACATTGTTGCCATGGTATCCTCATAATAAACGAAATATCTAAGGATACTACGTATTAAAAACCAGGCCTTCTATAGCCATGATAATATAAACTTGAAATTCTGTTTTTATTTTTCAAAATTAATTTTCTCCAAAATTTCCTTATGAAAGTAGGCAAAAATGTTATACCGTCATTTAATCGCACTGGCTATTAAAATACCGAATAAAAATTGGGAGTTGTAGTTCAAAGTTGACAGTGACATTATTCTTAGATGGATCACCCTGTATATTTCATTGTATAACCAGTACACGTGCAAAAAGTAGACCTGTTTTTGGAATTTTCCTGAAAGTTAACAGTTTAAATTTTAGCCATTATTCCAGACTTTTATAATTGTTTATATATATATTTATATATATATATATATATATAATGACCAAACTCAGGCCAAAACGAAAACTGATTTTTAAGGAAAAAATTGTTATACAATCATTAACAATTTATTGTTGAGTTTCAAAGTTATTTTTTAATTTTTCTGTTTCTGGAATTATTTTTTATTTCACGCTGTATCTTAAACTAGAAGAGTTACAGAAAACACTTTTTGTAGAAGATAAATTAAAGAATATTGAATTGATTGAACAAACTCATTTAACTTATTAATGACATAATGAATTCAGAAATGATTTTTCAAATCCAAGACAAATTTAAGAAATATTTTTCAATAAATGTTGATACATGGATAAAGACTTCCTTTTTCATAAGCTTAAAGTGAAAAAACTTGGTTACGTACTAATTACTGAATTGAACACCTCAAAAAACTTTTAGAGCATAAATTCAAAAATGGTAAGTGAAATTACGAAGATTGTCCAGTGTTAGCAGCAACGGAGTCATTTTAGCAACTCTTGACAATTATAAAGGTTCGAAATTACTTAATTTCCAAGGAATCTGTTTCAATTTATAGTCCTGGTCACTCAACATTGTTATTATAATGGAATTGTTGTTACTACAACAGAAAGTACTCGTATGAAGTCAGCGAAACTATAATAGAACAATTTTGACAACTAATTTACTAATGTCAAGTCGTTGCTACGGTGATGAAAGATATCAGTAAAAGACGTATTTCTTGCCGTAAATGTACAGATTGATTGAAAAGTGAGGGACAAATCGTCAATTCTCATCTACTCTACCATATTTTTGAAGGTAATTTTATGCTCTAAAAGTTTTAGGTGTATTTCTAACAATTCAGTAATTAGTACGTTAACATAAGTGAAAAAAAAGTTATTCCTTTATCGGCATTATCAAATATTCTATTGGAAAATATTCCTCTTGAAATTTGTCTTGGATTTAAAATCATTTCTATTCATTATGTCATAATAATGTTGAATGATGATTTGTCTCGAATCAATTAATATTATTTAACAATTTCATCTTCTAAAATTTCTCTAATTTTTCTGTAACTCTTCTAGTTCAAGATACACTGATTTAAAAAATAATTCCACGAAATAGAAGAAATTAAAAAGTTAACATCTTGGAAACCATAACAATACACACCTGTATTAACAATTTTTGATCCTTTTGCCAGAGGAATCAGCTGTTTTCATTTTGGCACTTTTTTTAAAAATTTAATATATATATTATATATATATATATATATATATATATATATATATATATATATACACACAAACACACAGTGGATAGGATCATTATGGGACTCGAAACAGTTAAAATAAGTGTTAAATGGAACAAAATTAATTTGAAAATTATGTTTTGAATAATTTCTTTATGTTTGAGATATTTAACAAATTGATTTTTATTTTCTTTTTCTACCTGTCTACTGTACTTAAGCTGTTATTCATTTTGTACAAGTTTCGTTTGTTCCAACCATCATAAACTTTATTTTTTAAATACACGAAAAATTTATTTTGCCATATTTAAATTCTCTCTTGATTCTGAATTCAACGATATATCACACTTTATATTTTTAATACGTTTCGGATGAGAAAATCATATTCAACGTAAAACATCGAAAACAGTTAAAACTAATACTAGAAACATTGAAAACCGTAAAATTATTATAAAATTATGTTTTGTAATTTTAAATGATAGAGAAATAAAAAACAAATTTATTTTAAAGGTTAATAAACTCACAAAAGATGTCCAAAAAGATACTAGCAAACGCTTCGAGAACCCATCTTTGTAAAATTTCTTCGTTTTCAATATCGTTTCCATAAATGTAATTTTTAATGTATCCCCAAAGAAAAAAAATTATATCTGGAGAACGGGCTGGCCACAGTACATTTGCATGAGTGCCAATACATCTTTCTGGAAATCTAACTGACATGTATTCTCTGACAACTCTGGAATTATGTGCTGGTGCACCGTCCTACATAAACCAGCAACCTTCAAATTAAGGACTCGTGGTAAATGAAAGGACCTATAATTCGAGTACCGAATATAGCAGCCCACACATTAAATCCGAAACGGTGTTGGTGTTTGACCGTTTTTGTACAGACGTGGATTTACTCTTGCCCAATAATGAGCCTTTCTACGATTAAAAATTCCATTATTATTAACCATACTTTCATCGGACCATATTATTTTATTCGGAAAATATTCATTGTCTTGAGATTGACCTGTATACCATTCGCAAAATTTTTTACGTCTTTCTGGGTCACCTGGTCAAAGTCCTTGGCAAATTCTAAATTTATATGGATGTACTTTCTCCTTCTTCAGAACATAATGAGCTGTGGAATGGGCTATGCCAGTTGCCTCTTGAATTTTCCTAGTAGAAACCTCAGGATTTTCCGTTACAGGTAATAAAACAGTATTGGCTTATTCTTCATTTCAAGGTTTCTTGAGAGATTTTACAGATTTTTTGAACGCACCATATTCTTTTAGATTAACTGCTAATGTGCGAAAGGTTCTTTTGTGAGGTTGACGCCTTTCTGGACATTTGTTTAAGTACATTATTTCGGCTTCAGAACAATTACGTTGACAAAATGTAACACGTCAGTATATCGAATTTTTCATTATTTGAAAAATGTACTCCTACCATATTGTTTTTAGGTAAACACAGAATGTAATTAACTCAAAGATCATCAAAGAAACATAATACGGATAACAATCAATTATGACAAGTAGGTAACACCAAGATGCAAAACCAACTTATTTTTATCAAATGCATCAGTACGACGGAAGATGTATTTTAACTGTTTAATTAATAGTATTTTCACTAAATACATACTTGTGAATTATTTTATTCGCAACAGGCATTAGAAAATGTGAAAACATTATTTTATAATAATTTTACAGTTTTCTAATGTTTCTAGTATTAGTTTTAACTGTACGTTTTCGATGTTTTACGTTGAATATGAATTTTCTCATCCGAAACGTATCAAAAATATAAAGTGTGATATATCGTTGAATTCAGAATCAAGGAGATCATTTAAATATGGCAAAAATAATTTTTTCGTGTATTTAAAAAAATAAAGTTGATGATAACAAACGAAACGTTGTATCAAAAATTGAATAACAACATTAAGTAGAGCTAGAAAAGTGGCAATGAAAATGTGCTCTTCTTTTCTTGATAGCTTTTCATATAAGGTCAGAAAAAAATAAAAACTAAAATCAGAAAATTCAATTTTTTTCAAATATCTCAAAAACTAAAAGAGATATTCGAGTTCTATAAAGACCATAAATACATCCTCTCAAATGCGTAACTTTTGTTCCATTTAACCGACCTTCCATCTCTTACCGTTTCCGAGATCCCCATAGTAGGCATCCTTATCTTGGACATGGTGTATATATATATATATATATATATATATATATATATATATATATATATATATATATATATATATATATATATATCAAAGAGGAATCGAGTTCACTTTCACTATATACTTGCACAATTCGAGATCATAAGATCCGACCCCCGGATCTCGGAACGTTTTGATGCGTTTTTCGAACTGAGCAGTGTATTTACGTTGATGGCAAAATTTCAGCCCGTGCTCGGTTTCCGCCAAAAAGAATATGAAAAAATATATTTGATTCTTGAATTACCCATCCAGATGGCGCATGTGTTAATTATATATTTGAGTTGGAAAATACATTGCGGTTCATGTGAGATCCGAGATATTACAACATTATAAGGACCTCGTTTAATTGATGTTTTATCATTTAATATATTTTTTAAATACAAGAGGACTTCCAAACGGGCAATTTCAACTGTACTGTTATTGTTCACATTCGTAACAATTATCTAGCATCATTATATGCATATGCGACATGTTTGATGTTTTCTCATTTATATATTTTTCCATAAAGGTGACCAGAACGTGCAATTTCAACCTAAATCTGACGTATTATAATACTTATAGTCAGCTTGCGGTCACTATATGAACAAGACGGGTTCATACGTTGCAATTAGCGTCGGTAGTGTTAAGCAAGAAAAATTGTTACGACTAATAGTGAATCATGTTAACCAGAACGAAGAAAATTATGGAAATGGTTACAACTGAAAAGAATTGTAAGTACAATTTTCACTCAGATTCATAAAGTTATAGATTCTGTTCAATGAGCGTCGTCAATGTGCATTTTGTCAAGTGCTCATCAATGGTACAACAATGTTATTACCAAAGTAAAACATATTGAATAACAGGTTCTTACATCTAAAGATAAATTTTGATTATCAAGTTGTGCTTTATTTGCTTTTCTAATCAAATACGATTATAGTGTATAACACATGCAAGGTAGCGTTACTTAGAAATTAAAACTGTCAATGCAAACGGAAAACATGAAATCTACCTATGTCAAAATTATAAAATGCAGATACGGTTAGTACGACAAAATTGATTTTATTAACTCGACAAAAATTATCTTTTGATTTATAATGTTTGACGTCACTTGAGTCTTGAATTGCACAGCTTGCTGCTTTGTATCGTACATTAATTCAATATTTAAAAATTTTCTTCGAAGTATCTTGAAATTATCTATTTCGTTTATTGTAGGTGACGATATTTCTGATTTTTCGAATAATGATGATTCGGACTACATTCCATCATCTCATCTTAGTTCGACAAACAATTCGGAAGAATCCGTAATTAATACTAAAATATTTAAAATTAACATTTCATGCTTAAATTTGATTGTTACAGACATCATACTCTTTGCATACAGAATCTAATAGTAATTCTATCATAAGGGATAGTTTATCACCCATAATACCAATTTGTGATGATATAATTACCGGTGTGAAGTTAGCCCCCAATTTTCTAAATTTTCACTTTTTCAATTGCAATCGTTTGTTGGTCGTTTGTCGGTGTTTGTTGGCTATTTTTGAACGTTTGTCGGTTTTTATATTTATAATAATCACGATTATAATTTAGGTGTGAAGTTAGCCCCAACTTTCGAAATTTTCACTTTTTCAATTGCAATCGTTTGTTGGTCGTTTGTCGGTGTTTGTTGGCTATTTTTGAACGTTTGTCGGTTTATTTTATAATTATAATAACCACGATTATAATTTAGGTGTGAAGTTAGCCCCCCAACTTTCGAAATTTTCACTTTTTTCACTTGCAATCGTTTGTTGGTCGTTTGTCGGTGTTTGTTGGCTATTTCTGAACATTTGTCGGTTTTTATATTTATAATAATCACGATTATAATTTAGTGTGAAGTTAGTCAACTTTCGAAATTTTCACTTTTTCAATTGCAATCGTTTGTTGGTCGTTTGTCGGTGTTTGTTGGTTCTTTTGAACGTTTGTCGGTTTTTATATTTATAATAATCACGATTTTAATTTAGGTGTGAAGTTAGCAACTTTCGAAATTTTCATTTTTCAATTGCAATCGTTTGTTGGTCGTTTGTCGGTGTTTGTTGGCTATTTCTGAACGTTTGTCGGTTTTTATATTTATAATAATCACGATTATAATTTAGTTGAAGTTAGCCCCCAACTTGCAAAGTTTCACTTTTTCAATTGCAATCATTTGTTGGTCGTTTGTCGGTGTTTGTTGGCCATTTTGAACGTTTGTCGGTTTTTATATTTATAATAATTACGATTATAACTTAGGCGTGAATTTAAGCAACATTCGAAATATTCACTTTTTCAATTGCAATCGTTTGTTGGTCGTTTGCCGGTGTTTGTTGGCTATTTTTGAATTTAAACGTATAGTGGTAGGTGTTATTTTATGTATATTTAGACGAACTTGTGAACAAGAAGAAGTATCAATTTGGTGTAGAGTGTATGGGTGATGTGCAATATAGCAATGTTCTTATAGAGATTTTCGAGGCGAAAATGGAAATATTCTATATAAGCCAGAACAAGGTTAGGAAAGAAGGAAATTAAAACCTATGCTGACGTACCATAGAATCCAAGGATAGTAATCCATTTATGACTTCTAGCAGGATGCGGTGTGTCAGGATGACTGATAATACTTTCCTCATTTATTAGTGCTTGGTTTGTAAAACCACTCAGACGCTACCCAATTATAGTTACATCCTTTGTAGCAGTGGTTATTTAACCTGCAAATACTTATTGTATTTTGTAATATTTTTGTAATTATGGTTCATTTCTTTTCGATTTTATTGCGGCGTAGATACTTCAACGAATTACTAGTTTCAGTCAGCGTAGGTTTTAATTTCTTTTCTTTCCTAAACTTGTTCTGACTTATATAGAGTATTTTCATTTTCGCCTGAAAATCTCTATAAGAATATTGTTATATTGCACATCACCCATACACACTACACCGATTTGATACCTATTCTTGTTCGCATAAGTTCGTCTACATAGACATAAAATAAATCTACCACTTCACGTTTAAATTATAAACGTGATTATTATAAATATAAAAAACGTGCAATTGAAAAAGTGAAAATTTCAAAGTTCTAATCACACCTAAATTATAATCGTGATTATTATAAATATAAAAACCGACAAACGTTCAAAATAGCCAACAAACACCGACAAACGACCAACAAACGATTGCAATTGAAAAGTGAAAATTTCGGAAGTTCTAATCACACCTAAATTATAATCGTGATGATTATAAATATAAAACCGGCAAACGTTCAAAATAGCCAACAAACACCGACAAACGACCAACAAACGATTGCAATTGAAAAAGTGAAAATTTCGAAAGTTGCTAACTTACACCTAAATTATAATCGTGATTATTATAAATATAAAAACCGACAAACGTTCAAAATAGCCAACAAACACCGACAAACGACCAACAAACGATTGCAATTGAAAAAGTAAAATTTCGAAAGTTGCTAATCACACCTAAATTATAATCGATTATTATAAATATAAAAACCGACAAACGTTCAAAATAGCCAACAAACACCGACAAACGACCAACAAACGATTGCAATTGAAAAAGTGAAAATTTCGAAAGTTCTAACTTCACACCTAAATTATAATCGTGATTATTATAAATATAAAACCGACAAATGTTCAAAAATAGCCAACAAACACCGACAAACGACCAACAAACGATTGCAATTGAAAAAGTAAAAATTTCGAAAGTTAGCTAACTTCACACCGGTGATATAATTATCTCAAATAGTGTTAGAGGTTCAAAAAATAACCAACCTCAATTTAAATTATTTTACATTTTTAATTTTAGGAAGAGAATGCACATACCAATTCCAATTCTTCCTTGTGATACTGCCAACATTAATATAGTAGAAATTAACCAACCAGTAAGTCAAAATATTGATTTTATAAAAATCAGTTTACTAAATATATCTATCATTTTTTTTAATTGTAAAAACTTAAATCTTAATTTTAGGAAATAAGTAGCAGTACCATTTTACCAATTACTAACGAAGTCGAACTATGTATTATTGCAGGTTAATGAGACTGACGTAAGTATATTTCTATTATTAATTATCTACATATCATTCCAGTTTTATTTAAATAATATGTGATAAGCAAAGGGAGATATGTTAACGTAAATTGATTAATTAGAAGCCGTCGTATTTTTGTTTAAAGTTGAGAAATTACATTTCGTAGAATTGTTAACTCATTCGGTAAATTTTAATGTCCTTTAACGTAGCTTCGCATATTGCGTAAAAAATAATTATGTTTATTATCCTACATTATTATGAAAATGTTCGTCATTTTAACGTTAAGAAACTTTGATTTTACGGTAATTATTTTACCCAACACATTTTTCTATTTTAATTAATCTTAAAACTATCGCCCGCAAACTTCGAAACTTAAAAAATCTGATTTAATTGTAAAGGTTAAAATAATATAATTTAAAAAAAATTTTTCAAATGGAACTAAAAATCGTACTTAAATTCGTATCCATCCTAGAACTGTTGTGCAACGTTTAACTGCACAAGCGGTGCGTATATGACTTCTACCTACAATTTCTGTAAAATCGGCCTTCTTGTGCAAAATATGTAATTACAAAATAATTATTATTTACTGTGTGGATAATTTAATTGTTTTTTTCTTAATTTTAGAATGAAAAACTAATAATACCGATCATAATAGTGAAGTTCTTGATGATTTCCATATGGCAGAGTCTGGTACTTTACCTTTTGATATACCCCAGGTTAGTTCTGTATTATAATAAATATGTTAGTCAAAATAGTAAACAATAACAGTCGTAAGAGATTAAGTATCTTACATATTGATCATTTTCGACGCTACATAGAAATCTCGATTACGAGTGACGATAAAGGTGCTTTATTCAAATAAGCAGAAATTGTAAAATTAGAATGAATTAAAACATAAATAAAAAAAATGGATGTGGTCAGAAAAGAAATAAAACGTATTTAAGTTGTTCAAGTAAGAGTGCTACAGGTAAAACTTAAATCTCGCTTTTTATAGTTTTCAATGTATTTCGAAGGCCAATTGCCAAAATTTTTAAAACCAATTTTATCGAAGTGAAATCCATCCTATTTCCACTCGTAAGCTAGATCCCCAGTGTAAACCTCGATCAGCTTGTACAGTATCCAAATTGTCATTTAGAAATCATAAACAATATTTAAAAAATTATTCTGAAATAAATAAATTACGTAGATACAGTTATATGTTTTTTAAATTACAGCTTAGAGCATGTAATCTAGTTTAGAACAATAGAAGAATTTTTTCAGCCAAGTTCATTAAATAACATTTTTAATCCATTTATCCAGATAAATGTCTATGTAGTTGAAATTCTTAAAAACAGACGTTTCGCAGATTTTTCTGCTTTTTCAATTTACGAAAGACGTATAAGTTTATTATACGGATGATCTGATAGTTAAGGTGGTTTTACAATATTGCTTATGATGAAGAGTGATTTATACGTGATAAATAAGTATGAACAAGTAAACGAATCGTTATAACCTGATACTTACGATTGTTTATGACATTATTGTAAACAAATTTTCAAAATTTTATTATTTTGTCTTTTATCTAAAACGTGTCTTAAAACGTGTGTCAATTTGTTTTACTTAATGTAAAATTGGCAAATGGAAAGTATACTTTCGGAAGTGTCAGGTTATAACGGTTCGTGTATTGTTCATACTTATTTATCATGTATAAATCACTCTTCATCATGCTTGTATGTGAAACCACCTAAACTTTCAGATCATTCGTATACTCAACTTACATGTCTTTCGTTAAATGAAAAACAGAAAATCTGGGAAAGTTTAGAGTTTTAAGGACTATGTATACATAATAAGCATTTATCTGGATAATTGCAGTACAAAATTTTATATAATAAACTTGGGAAAAATATTGTATTATTCCAAACCACGTTATGTAGACACTATTTGGTCAATTGATATTGTCGTAACCCAGACGTACCCTATCTTGAAACGTGTAATTTGTACTTGTTCGCACTAATGCAAATTCAAGAGACAAAACAATAGCTAAAGGATGCATCTTAATTTGACTGATAAGATGCTATGATTAATTGCTTAAATTGATGTCACTGAGAATGATGCTACGTCGGCTAATGTTAGGCTTACTCCAATTAATAGCTTAAATCTCCTTACTGGCCGTGATTAAACAATCAGAGTTGATTTACAAATCTGATCTAGAACTCGCAAAATTCTAACCTGATAAAAAAAACAGTGATCGTCTAGGGGCACATAACCTACGTTGTGTAATGCGCAGGAGATAGGGTCGGATAAGGTTAATTTGTTGCATAAGGTGGCAGGTAATTAAATGAAACAAAACTGTAATTGAGATGAACGAGTGGCGCTACCTGGTGATTCGCTCGTCATCCTATTTACATCGGGAGAAAAAGAATCACCAAGAAAACTCCCTTTATTCCAATAATAATCACACAAAGGAAAAACAAAATAAGATAACACAAGTGAATCACAATCAAAGGGTTAAATAGGTATCAACACTACTCTATCGGCATTAAAGGCGTACAAAATCTATCACATTGCCTAAATCGACGTTTAGTCACAAATAAACATAAAATCAGGTCTATAAATGGTATTAAAATTAAAGCAAAATAAACAAGTAATAAATAACAAACAGGGATCCCTTTTGGAACCAATTCCTGTCTGCTTTTAGTTAAATAATTACATATAAAGCATTATACCGGGTGTAGGACTACCGGACATAAACAGAACACAAAAAACAACAAAGGACATCATTAAATCAAGTTAAAAGGCGTACCTTACAAAATTTAACTATCACCAAATAAAATGCAAGGCAATTTCTATAACTACACATAAAGGCAATAAATATAAACAGTGTAATCGTATCCACAATGAGATCGTCAATCAATCTAAAAAAAAAAAAAGGAAAAGTGTAATCCCGATCATGTGTCCCTTTCGTTTAACCAATCAGGACGGTTATTAACAACAAAATACATTAAGCACTCTAGTAATACATATTACCAATTCAACCTACATAAAAAAATAACAACAGAAAATTAACCAGGTTACAGATTATTTAAGTAGACACAAATGAAAGAGGGCAAGTACGTTTCACATACAAATTTGTGGATACGAACACAACAAATGATACACATGTACAGCAACAATAAATGATATAATGGATTACACAGAAAAACCATTCAAAGTATAACATCTGACATAAAGTCCTGCAACACCGATTCGCCAACATGATTTAGTACGTATTATTACAAATGCAAGATAATAACGCTCTCAATTCTTCTTAGGCATAAAACAAAACACAAAATATAGACATATAGGCATATAACGGCAACAAGAGAGACGTTTGTATAGATATAGATCATTAGGATCAGCTTTTCTGATTTTATACCTATGATCGTTTGTGGTTTTATCATTATAAATACAGGTTGGAATTATCAATACACAAAATAGAACACATAAAGAAAAGAGAGCGTCCTTCGCTATGCTTGCGCAATTACAATGACCACAACAGTTTTGCAGGTCCGGGTTTCAGTTTGGTTTGAACAATTTAAATGAGTAGGTAGAATGACCTTTTCTGTGTAATTTCACAAACCGTAAAATCTTTTGCTTTTACTTACATTATCAATGGAGGTTATCCTTTTAAGCTTTCACCAGCACAAAAGTTTAAATACTCGGATTTATCGATTAACACAAAACAACGAAAAGAAGATCTAATTAAACAAAACACCGAATCGAACTCAAATCTACTCCGCCGCTTTGAAATTCTAATCAGACCCTTTTCTAAGACCAACAAACCGTTTTTATTCTTCCCTCACCCACTATTTTCTATATCAACTAACAAAAGCAATAAAACTATTTCGTGTGAACGCTTTTGACTTTAATTATATAAGAAACATTATTTCTAATTAACATGTGCAATCAACCGTAGACATCCTGTCTTTCAAATATCACATTTCAATCCCTGAACAACCCATGCTTTGACCGCGGTGTAATTTCTTGTATAATAGTGACATGTTTATTTCCAAACCGCTTTTATAAACATATTTAGTGATTTGTCTTGCCCTTCGATAGAGGCAGTTTTCTCTGCCTGCAACTTAAACATCTGGTTGGGGCCGCCCTCAGTTAAAACCTACATAATTTCTTACAAAACAAAGAAACACAAACCATTCTCAAATAACCCTTATTATATAATAACCTTCAGTAATTGACTTTTGCTATTTCGACAACAATTTCAATCGGAATATTTTCAATGTATTCATCAAATTTTCGTAGTGTGCTACCTACAATTTATACCTGGTTAACTACGACAGTTACATGTTGTTTGTAATTTCTTTATTTTATGTTCTTATTATCATTTTCATTCAAAACTAATATTCTGTAAATCTGTTTTGGCTGTATTTAAATGCAACAGTTGCTGCATCTAAAAGAAACATTCAATTTGGGACAAGCGAGATTTTTGCCTTTATTGTTTTGAGGACGTGACCAATTTTAGTCGACATCTAACACGAAAACATAGTTCGGAAGTTGCAGTTCAACAGTTTTTAAAGATGCGTGTTGGCAGTGTCGAACGAAAACGCTTTATAGATAGTTTGCGAAAGAAAGGAAATTTTTTATCTCCTGCACAAAAAGAGATTAAACTTGTCAAAAGACCTAACAAAAATGTGGACCCAGAGAATATACTTGCTTGTTTATACTGCAAAGGGTATTACATGAAACGATATTTGAAACGTCATGTTCAAAAGTGCGAAGAACGTCCGCTTAACAAATCAAAAGAAAATTTCAAACCTTCAGAGTCTCAAACTTATTTAGCCTTTCGATGCGTTGATGACAAGTTCATCAATAATTTACGTTTAAAAAACGATGTTTTGAATATGCGATGTGACAAGATATCCCTTATAGCAAAAGGCGACCCACTTATTTTGTCGTTTGGGTCATTTTACGGAAAACGACACCGCCACAGTCATTTAAGTAAAGTGACTAGAAATAAAATGAGAGAACTTGCACGTTTGTGGCAACAGATGAAACCTTATATTCATGAAAAAACGATGTTTGGAGCGCTGAAACCAGAAAATTTTAAATATTTCGTTTTAAGTACCCAAAAAATTACAGGGTACAACGAGAAAACTCAAGAATTTGAGAAAGCCCCGTCCTTGGCCTTGCATATGGGAACCACTTTAAAACAATTATGTGAACATGCATTTTCTGAAATACAACAAAAAAATATGATTTTTGTTAATGGAATTGACAGTGTCAAAAAGGCAAAAGAAATCAAAATATTTCGTCAACTGGTAATAAATAATTGGAATGCTGCAGTGAGTAGTGTAGCAAATCAGAACTTAGTTGAAAATCAGTGGAAAAAGCCAACCATTATCGCTTTAACATCCGATATACAGAAATTGAATACTTTTGTCAAAGAGAAGCAAAGTCTCTACCGAGAGATTGAAAGAAAATAGTGAAGATCGTAAATCATTTAATGATCTTCAAAATGTTGTTATACTTTATTAATTACATTAAACAGAAGACGAGTTGGTGAGCTTGAAAGGCTACGGTTAGACAGTTACTTACAAGTAAACAATTACATATTATCCGAAGAATTTCAGAAAAATCTTACCGAAGCCGAAAAGATACAAAAGAATTCGCATTAGAGGCAAGCGTCATAAACCTGTTCCAGTTTTAATTTCAACAGAAATCCAAGATTACATTGATCTGTTGTTGTCAATTAGAAATAATTTATTCCCGAGACAAACCCATATTTGTTTGCCTCGGTTAATAAGAATACTTGTTTGGATGGTTATTCTAGCTGAACATCCAGATGCGCTAACATCTGGAAAGTTACGGAAACACATTGCAACCATTTCACAGATTTATAACTTGGATTCTTCAGAACTAGAACAGCTTTGTTCTTTTCTAGGACATACCATGACTACTCATCAAAGTTTTTATAGGTGAAAACTTTAATTTAATACGAAAATGTAAACTTTCACCATAATTATTCATAATAAATACTTATCTTTTGGGTTTTTTTATGGTGTTTATTTGTATCTTAAAGTTATACAATCAATCTAAACGTTTCGATAACACTTACAGTTATCTTCGTCAGTAGCAATATTAATTATTAATAGACTTCGACGATAGAGGATTTTCTGATTTGTTAACCTCAAGGCAGTTAACAATATTTAATTTTTTAATGATTTAGTTATTTTTTACAAAAATTATAATTTATAGTTGGCTTTTACGTTTTGTAAACTGTTATATTAATAGCAGGCTTATTGTTAATGTTTAAATCATTCAAATTTGACAAAAAATTGTTTACAACATCTTGAACAATTTTTAATATTGCTACTGACGAAGATAACTGTGTTATCGAAACGTTTAGATTGATTGTATAACTTTAAGATACAAATAAACACCATAAAAAACCCCAAAAGATAAGTATTTAATTTAATAGTTTTTCATTCTATTATGTGTTTTCTAGACTACCCCAAGAAGTATATCAAACAGCGAAATTACCGAAACATTTATTAAAATCACAAAACCAAGGTATTGATGTCGATATAAATGAAGAACTTATTTCTGATGATGATGATGGGATTGAAGATGTTATTGAACATGATAACGAACTTCCTGACAATGGAAGTACGTCAACCAATAAGAAGAGGAAAGTCCAGAAAAGCAACCGAAGAAAGTTGGAAAGAAAGTTAGCGAAGAAGAAACGTTTGGTACGTATATATATTTAGAAAAGTGTTTTGTAATGGAACGAGTATTACAGATCAAACTACAACAAAGAAAACGAAAACAATGAAAAACAAAAATTATACATAAAAAGTGAGATGGACACAAGAACAGAAAAGTGTAACACAAAAATATTTCAAGACTAACATAAAACAGAAAAACCCTACTGGATCGGAAATAGAAGAGTTCGAAAGATGTTTCCGATTATGGAAAATAAAGACTGGAAAAAATCAAAGCTTTCGTCTTTAACGAATACAGTCGTCTAAAATGAGAAACATAACGATATATAAACTTTTTCTGTTATGTTTGTTAACGCAAATAAATAGTACAAACCTTTTTGGATTTATTTAGGTTTTGTTTGCAGAATTACACTCGTTTTATTACACTGCTATGTAGGCAAATACCAAAATGAAATAAACTATTCCTCAATAATAGAATATCAATCACGTAACCAAAAAAACAAAAAACAAAATCTATATTAAACTATACAGTGTGTCTGATGGTGAACCCGCTTATAGTAACTTTATTTTTGAAAATAACTTACAGAAACTATATATATTTTTAAATGACACGTAATTTGGGATCTAACCACGTACAGGAAATTAAAAGTCCGCTCATGTCAGAAGTTATTTTAGCCAACTTTTTATTTCAAAATCAACACCCTGTATACTTTACATTTTGGGTAAGCTTTTAACGTTTCATATTCGGTGGTGTCATTTTCAAAACTAAATTTTCAATTTTTATGAATAATCCACACTGTATATGCCATGTACTACATATCTTTAGCATCAATCACGTATTTGTTAAAATCATATTTTAACTCTGTTTTGAAACCTTGACTAACATTAATTAATTAATGTTATCTAGCCTTCATTTTCTATTGCGAACATTTGAAAAAGATACTACATAATTATTATGTGATTGTTGCCTATGTGTTATAAGTGCACTAAAATAAATAACAAAGTATTAGAACTGCTTAAAGTGGGTTACAAATTGCAGAAGATGGCGTAGCAACTTCATTTTTGTTATTCAGGTTACTCTACTCGGCAAATGTAAATACCCACTAAAAATTATTAATTACTCAAAGAAATTTTACTGGAATCGCAACTTCCTTTTTCTTCGATGGAAAACTTCGGCTTAAGTTTGTATAACTCCATTCCTACAAAGAATAAGTACTAGGTTAATTGTCTAATTTCACTATTCGCTTAAATCTTATCGACCAAACAGCAGCGGCAGTGAAAGAAATCCACAGAATTTTAATGATGTGTCTGACTTTGTGATGAATTGTTTTTCGATTGACTAAATCATGCATTTAAAAAGTAGAAACTATAAAACTTAAATTAAGTTATTATTTCATCGTACATACCGCTATATAAAAACACTGATAAGAAAATGCTGGTAAACGACTGATATCGTTAGTGATGAATAAGTATAGAAAACAATGGCACTGAATATAGTTTTGTCTACTTCGTTCGTTCAATTATCTTAGTAGTAATGTACAAACCTATATGTGGATATAATGTATCATGAACACGTTGTGAGATCCGAAAATCGGCAACATTGAGTGGATCTCTATTTAGTTAATATGCATTTATACACAATATAAGGATCTCGTATTGATACTTTTTCTGTGGATCTCACAATGATCTAATTCATATTTAAAATTATTTCCAGCCATTTTGGATATTTCTCGCAGTTTAATGCAATTTTAAATGGTTACTTTTGTGTAGTATGGGTTGCCATAATTTCACATCTCTATCTATACTCTAAAATTCGGATCTCGGAATGTTCAACAATGTAGGGATCTCGAATTCCTGTTTACATATATATACATATATATATATATATATATATATATATATATATATATATATATATATATATATATATATATATATATATATATATATATATATATATATATATATATATATATATATATAACGTTAGTTTGGTTAATAAACAAATGTCCGAAAATGCCTCCTTAAGAAGATACGGCCTTGTAAGGGTGGCTCTAAAAATCATTTTTATTATCTTTGAATGCAATTTTAAATGGTTACTTTTGTGTAGTATGGGTTGCCATAATTTCACATCTCTATCTATACTCTAAAATGCGGATCTCGGAATGTTCAACAGTGTAGGGATCTCGAATTCCTGTTTACGGAGTATATATATATATATATATATATATATATATATATATATATATATATATATATATATATATATATATATATATATAACGTTAGTTTGGTTAATAAACAAATGTCCGAAAATGCCTCCTTAAGAAGATACGGCCTTGTAAGGGTGGCCCTAAAAATCATTTTTTTATTATCTTTGAAACGGTTTAAGATGCGTAAATGAAATTTAGACCACAAATACTTTTGATTAGGTATAATTCCAAAACCATTAATTTTTTTGACTTTCAGCAAGAGTACCTTTTTTGTGGCACATTGTTTAAAAAATATTATTTTTGCCCAAAAAATAAAAAATATCCCAATAAAAAAAACGTTTGGGGGCATTGAGAATCTCACAGATACCCCTAATCAAGGGTTACAGTGTATAAAAACAACTAAAAAAGGTGTAATGAGAAATCTATTAATAATCACAAAACACAAATATTGTTCATTGCAGATTTTGCAAAATGATATTGAATTACGATCAATATCTGAAAATTCACAATCCAAAGCAGTTCTTGTTACAAACGTTTTTAAAAACTATGGCAGCCTTACTGTTTTGGAAAACTTAAACATGACTGTGCCACAAGGAGTAATGTATGTAGCTTTATCCGAAAAGTCTTTTGGTAATTATCACTTTCAGTTACGGATTACTTGGTGCAAGTGGTTGTGGAAAAACAACTTTATTGAAATGCATAACTGGAATTAATGCTTTCCAACACGGTGAAATCCACGTTCTTGGCCAGAAGCTACCCAATAACCGAAATGTTACGCGAATTGGTTACATGCCCCAGGTAAACATATACCTTACAATCATCTTTACTGAAATACACTTGTAGACAACGGGGCTATTGGTCGATTTTACTATTGCCGAAACCTTTTTGTTCTATGGTCGCGTTATGGGTGTGGAAAGAAACAAAATTAAGGAAAGAACTGATTACTTAATTAACTTGCTCATGCTGCCTCATCAAAACACCTCAATTAAAAATTTAAGCAGCGGACAACAACGGCGAGTTTCACTAGCTGTTGCTTTTCTTTACGAACCCGAATTATTGATTTTAGACGAACCAACGGTCGGTGTTGATTGCATTTTAAGACAGTTAATTTGGGATCACTTTTTAACTCTTACAAAAGACGATTATGTTACTATAATTATCACTACTCATTACATTGAAGAAGTTCAGCAAGCCAATCTGGTAATCAAGTTCAAATGACAGTGTATCACTATTTACTATCAATTTTAGGTGGGTATAATGCGAGGTGGTTGTTTAATAACAGAGACTCCGCCGAAACAACTATTACAACAACACCAAACCAATAAGCTTGAAGACATTTATCTGAAACTCAGCGTGCTTCAAGATGAAAGCAAAACTGGGTATTCAAACTTAAAAATGGTTCAACCAATCTCTTTAATACACCATACTACAAAAAATGGGTTTCATGATTGGGGTTTAAAATCAAATACAATGAAAGCGTTAGTAGGGAAAAATATTTTATGGTATATAAAAAATCCAATGACGTTAATTTATGTCATATTACTTCCATTAATGTTGGTATTAGTTTATTGTATTGCGATTGGACATGATCCCAATAATATAACATTCGCCGCCGTTAACCTTGAAGTTTCAACGTGTGAAAATTTCAGTACACTTTGTGAAAGTGAGGCTCTTGGTTCCACTTTTCTTAAATATTTGGAGAGGGAAGGTTTCGAAATGGTAACGAAACTCACAGAAAATAATGTTAAGTATAAACACATTTTTAGAAATATTTTAGTACTGAAGATAGTGCTATTGAGTCAGTGATAAAGGGCGAAACGCATGCGTCGATAACTATAAAACAGAATTATTCAAGCGCTCTACGTCAGCGGCTTGATAACTGGTTAACGGAAAGTAACAAATCTACCATAGAGATTTTTAGAGATACTTCAAGTGAGTGTTCTGCAGAAACTAATACTTCTTCACTTTCAAATCTGTAGATAAGCATTTGGCTATCCATATACAACTGTCACTTTATAAAATCTTCAAAATATTTATTTCCGATTATGCGAAAAGTTGTGGTATTCGGAAAGAAGTAATTAAAGTGCCGATAAAGGTAAAATTTTGCATTAAAAATTATTTGAATCAACTTTTTCTTTTTAGTTGGAGCAAGTGTATGGAGGGATGAAACTAGACTACACCAATTTTTTATTTCCTGGAGCATTATTATTGTAAGTGTTTAATTGACTTTCGTCGTTAATAATTAAAATGTTAAATTAATGCGGCCTATTCATGGAAACTTATAGTTGAATTTATATAACTTTGTTGTATTTTGAAAATACCCGAACAAATAGGATTCTCAGTTAAATATTAAACTAGTACTTTATAGCATAGTGTTAATAAAAAACATATACTAATACTTAAACCTGTGCTTACAATTACGCACTGCCTACAAATACACCTGCACGTATCGATGACTACGCGTACTCTTACGCCCACGTCTATGCTTACGTTTAGATTAACACCTACAGCTACATCCACACTTACCCCTGCATCTGCACCTACACCGTATGATTACGCATACGCTTAGGCTTGCACTTACGCTTATGATTTATATTCATAACTACTTGTCATTTTACTTATAGCACAGTATACAGGGCGAATTTTATCTAATCCGCCAAAATTGAAGGAGTACTAGAACTGATAATTCTAAGCAAAAAGTTCATGTGAAGAAGAAATACTGAACACCGAAAGACATCATAACACTAACGGAACAATGTCTGAGGAACACGTTTTCCAACTACAGGTAAAGAAAAGGTCGACGGAGCACTTTTGGGATCACCGCTATCACCAGTAATAGCCAACGTATACATGCGCCACTTGAATATAAAATATGATAAATACCGCTACTCTGACTCCCAAGTTACGTATGAAATTCGTCGACGACGCCTAAGTTATACGGCCACGTAGCGGAGAATAGCCCGACAAGTTCCGGGAACAAGTAAACAACGCCAAATATCAAGTTTACCATGGAAGTGGAGGATGGCAACAATCTGCCATTCTCGGATGTGCTGATATACAAAAACAAAGATGGGCATTTTGGCCATACAGTGCACATAAAAACCAAACACACGAATAGACGCCAAATCCCACCATCATCTCGTGCAGCTGCAGATAATTAAAATACTGGTGACATCTACAGACCAGCGGACTCAAATCACAAAAAAGAGGATATGACAAATGTAACAATGTCTGCGTGTCCGTAGGTCTGTGCGTCTATGTGTCTGTGTGTGTGTGTGTGTGTGTGTGTGTGTGTGTGTGTGTGTGTGTGTGTGTGTGTGTGTGGCGCGCGTGTGTATATATATATATATATATATATATATATATATATATATATATATATATATATATATATATTGTGTGTGTGTGTGTGTGTCAGTGTGTGTCTGTGTGTGTCTGTCTGTGTCTGTGTGTGTCTGTGTGTGTCTGTGTGTGTCTGTGTGTGTCCGTGTCCGTGTCCGTGTCCGTGTCCGTGTCCGTGTATGTGTATGTGTTTGTGCCTGTGTCTGTCTGTGTCTGTGTCTGTGCCTGTGTATGTGCCTGTGCCTGTGTATGCGTCTGTGTCTGTCTGTGTCTGTCTGTGTCTGTCTGTGTCTGTCTGTGTCTGTCTGTGTCTGTCTGTGCCTGTCTGTGTCTGTCTGTGTCTGTCTGTGTCTGTCTGTGTCTGTCTGTGTCTGTCTGTGTCTGTCTGTGTCTGTCTGTGTCTGTCTGTGTCTGTCCGTGTCTGTCCGTGTCTGTCCGTGTCTGTCCGTGTCTGTCCGTATCTGTCCGTGTCTGTCCGTGTCTGTCTGTCCTATCCTGTCCGTCTGTCCGTACCTGTCTGTCTGTCCGTCCTGTCTGTGTCTGTCCGTGCTGTCCGTGTCTTGTTGTCTGTGTCTTGTCCGTGTCTGTCCGTGTCCGTCTGTGTCTGTCTGTGTCTGTCTGTGTCCGTCTGTGTCTGTCTCTGTGTCTGTCGTCTGTCGTGTCTGTCTGTCGTCGTCGTGTCTGTCTGTACTTCCGTTCCGTCCTGTCGTCTGTCTTGTCTGTCCGTGTCGTCCGTCTGTCTGTCTGTCCGTGTCTGTCCGTGTCTGTCTGTCCTATCCGTACCTGTCCGTCTGTCCGTCCTGTCGTGTCGCTGTCTGTCCGTCCGTGTCGTGTCTGTCCGTGTCGTCGTGTCTGTCCGTGTCTGTCCGTGTCCGTCCGTCGTCCGTGTCGTGTCCGTTCCGTGTCCGTCCGTGTCCGTCCGTGTCCGTCGTGTCGTCCTGTCCGTGTCCGTCCGTGTCCGTCGTGTCCGTCGTGTCCTGTCGTTGTCCGTCCGTGTCCGTCCGTGTCCGTCCGTGTCCGTCCGTGTCTCCGTCCGTGTCCGTCCGTGTCCGTCCGTGTCCGTCCGTGTCCGTCCGTGTCCGTCCGTGTCCGTCCGTCGTCCGTGTCCGTTCGTGTCTGTCCGTCGTGTCCGTCCTGTCCGTCCGTGTCCGTCCGTGTCCGTCCGTGTCCGTCGTGTCGTCCGTGTCCGTCTGTGTCCGTCTGTGTCGTCGTCCGTGTCCGTCCGTGTCGTCGTGTCTGTCTGTGTCCGTCTGTGTCTGTCTGTGTCTGTCTGTGTCCTGTCTGTGTCTGTCTGTGTCCGTCGTGTCGTCTGTGCGTCCGTGTCTGTGTCTGTCGTGTCGTCTGTGTCCGTCCGTGTCTGTCTGTGTCTGTCTGTGTCTGTCTGTCTGTCTCGTGTCTGTCGTGTCTGTCTGTGTCTGTCTGTGTCTGTCTGTGTCTGTCTGTCTGTGTCTGTCTGTGTCTGTCTGTCGTCGTGTCTGTCTGTTGTCTGTGTCTGTCTGTGTCTGTCTGTGTCTGTCTGTGTCTGTCTGTGTCTTGTCTGTCTGTGTCTGTCTGTGTCTGTCTGTCTCTGTCTCAAAGGTTACTGATTAGGTAAAAATATCATCAAGGGTTGAAAATTCCGTCTAGGTGTTGAAAAAGGCCCCCGAACAGAAACCATAGGGGTCATAATTATAGGTAAAGATTAACATCAAGGGTAGAAAGTTCCATCATGGGGTTGAAAAGCGGCCCAGACAAAAAACCAAAGGGGTGGGGAATGGCCACGTCCACGTGGACGTGACCTTTCCCACCACTGATGACGTCAGGGAACAAAGTGTTCTCACTATACTGTTAATTTAATAAATTATATTGTGATTCAGTAACCATTATTTTAAAATGTACTGCAAAATGTACAATATTTTGCATTAGAACATTAATTGCATTATATAAATGTTATGCTATAGTTGAGTTACCAGTTTATAATGCTAATATTGCTAAAACTGCAAATTTTTACTGTGGATTGCGTGTAATTGCAGTACTATACTGAAAGTATACATTTACACTTATGCACACCTATGATTACTAATCTGGTGGATATAAGTAGGAAATAAAATTAAACTGTATATTTCATGTAAACGTAAATATTGGTAGATGAATTATGGCCGTTCTTAATTTAACAAGCGCTTCCTATAGCAGTTAGTGTAACAAGATGTTCTTTTTAGTCTCTTTGTCCTGTATTTTTTAAATCACAGTCGATAGCTTACCTGTGGCATACCAATCTAAACAAATTTATATTTTCAGAATCACTTTTACAGTTGGAGTGATTTTAATGGCATGGGTAATGCTATCAGAGAGAAATGAATCAAGTCTAGAGCGATACTCAGTAATGGGAATCAATAAAATTGAGCTTGTACTGTCTCACGTAATAGTGGAATGTGGAATAATGTTTACTCAAACAGGATTAACTATGATCTGTACATTTCTCTTGTTTAACATAACAATGAAGGGTTCTTTTCTACTCACATCTATACTTCTGATACTTACAGGATTTTTTGGTATATGTTATGGTGAGTTAGGGAAAACGTGATTGTACAGCCTAATTGTTTTATTTTAAGGTTTGCTATTATCCAGTATTACAAAGTCACAAATAGGTGTAACGCTCTTATGTATGGGATCACACTTTGTAGTGATGTTTACAAGCGGAGTACTTTGGCCTACCGAAGCTATACATTGGTTACTTAAACCGTTTCGTGTTCTATTTCCGTTAGCAAAAGCCATTGAGAGTTTAAGGAATATTTTTCATCGCGGCTGGAATTTCTCAAAACAAGGTGTATATTTCGGATTTTTTTCCGTAACTGTATGGATGTTAATGTGTTTATTGCTATGTATCATTTTGATTAAAATCCATAGAATGTAACATAGTAGTGAGTAGTAGGTACTATTTCGAATTTAGATATGTAGAGGTCGGTTAATATACTAATCAATAATTATAATGTAAGTGATTCGGAATTAAATAAATAGGTACATGTTTTTTATTAACTTACAAACTGTTCGATCGGTGTGGATTGTTCTCCTCTCTCTCTCCTCACCCTCTCTCCCTCTCCCTCCTCTCCTCTCCCTCTCCTCCCTCCTCTCCTCTCCCTCTCCCTCTCCCTCTCCTCTCTCCCTCTCCCTCTCTCCCTCTCCCTCTCCTCTCCCTCTCCCTCTCCTCTCCTCTCCTCTCTCTCTCCCCTCTCACCCTCTCCCTCACCGTCTCCATCTCCCTCTCCCTCTCCCTCTCCCTCTCCGTCTCCCTCTCCCTCTCCCTCTCCTCTCCCTCTCCCTCTCCCTCTCCTCTCTCCTCTCCCTCTCCTCTCCCTCTCCCTCTCCTCCCTCTCCCTCTCCCTCTCCTCTCCCTCCCTCTCCCTCTCCTCTCCCTCTCCTCTCCCTCTCCCTCTCCCTCCCCTCTCCTCTCCCTCTCCCTCTCCCTCTCCCTCTCCCTCTCCTCTCCCTCTCCCTCTCCTCTCCCTCCTCTCCCTCTCCCTCTCCCTCTCCCTCTCCCTCTCCCTCTCCCTCTCCTCTCCTCTCCCTCTCCCTCTCCCTCTCCCTCTCCCTCTCCCTCTCCCTCTCCCTCTCCCTCTCCTCTCCCTCCCTCTCCTCTCCCTCTCCTCTCCCTCTCCCTCTCCCTCTCCCTCTCCCTCTCCCTCTCCCTCTCCCTCTCCCCTCTCCCTCTCCCCTCCCTCTCCCTCTCCTCTCCCTCTCCCTCTCCCTCTCCTCTCCCTCCTCTCCCTCTCCTCTCCCTCTCCCTCTCCCTCTCCCTCTCCCTCTCCCCTCCTCCTCTCCTCTCTCCTCTCCCTCCCTCTCCCTCTCCCTCTCCCTCTCCTCTCCTCTCCCTCTCCCTCTCCCTCTCCCTCTCCCTCTCCTCTCCCTCTCCTCTCCCTCTCCCTCTCCCTCTCCCTCTCCCTCTCCCTCCCTCTCCCTCTCCCTCTCCTCTCCCTCTCCCTCTCCCTCTTCTCTCCTCTCCTCTCCCTCTCCCTCTCCCTCTCCCTCTCCCTCCCTCTCCCTCTCCCTCCCCTCCTCCCTCTCCTCTCCCTCTCCCTCTCCCTCTCCTCCCTCTTCTCTCCCTCTCCCTCTCCCTCTCCCTCTCCTCTCCTCTCCCTCTCCCTCTCCTCTCCCTCTCCCTCTCCTCTCCCTCTCCCTCTCCTCTCCCTCTCCCTCTCCCTCTCCCTCTCCCTCTCCTCTCCCTCTCCCTCTCCTCTTCTCCTCTCCCTCTCCTCTCCCTCTCTCTCCCTCTCCCTCTCCTCTCCTCTCCCTCTCCCTCCTCTCCTCTCCTCTCCTCTTCCTTCCCTCTCCTCTCCTCTCCCTCTTTCTCTCCTTTCCTCTCCCTCTCCCTCTCCTCTCCCTCTTCTTTCCCTCTCCCTCCTTTCCCTCTCCTTCTTTTTTCCCTTTCTCCTGTTTTTGAACAAACTATGGACCATTCCACTGGTGACCCCAACCGCCAGATCTCACTTCATTCTCGTCTCGCGTGTAATTAAAGACACCCGTGAATAAATGTGTAGACACTTGGAGGTCAACGGGCGATATTTTGAATAGTTGTTAAAGTAATAATTCTGTTAATGTTCTGTTCTATTTTCTAATGTTGTGGCTTAATGTGTTTTTATTTCTTTTGTGTTGTTATTTGTTTGTTTGTCTTTGATAATTATATTTCCATTTGTAAAAATTGAGTATTCCAAACCACACTGTTGTAGTTTACTAGGAGTTTAAATAGTATAAAGAATACGACATTTATTTAGTGCTGGTTTTCTCAGTTAAGGACAGGTCTTGGATATAGTACATGCTACATAAGGTCACTCTAACATATTAGTAGGAATCCAAAAACGTATTGTCACCGTGCACAGAAACTTTAGTTTAAAATTGTGATATTCGCAGTTTTATTGTATGATTTTATTGAAAACTGAATAATACCTGGTAGTAGAACAGTGGTGTTCAGTTCACGTTGCACTAGAATCACTAAAATATTTGTGAATGACTTTGTTAAAGACTAGTAATTTTAAGGGTTTGGTTAACGAACGTGGGTGTTGAAGGGTATCATAAGCACACATGTTGATTGTTACTATTGTATGTAACTCTAATGCTCGAAGAAAATTACGTAGAGCTTTGCTGGCGACAATTGTATCCAGCCATCGGCTAATATAGTTGAATTGGTGGCCAACTGCCAGCTATCGTGCCGACTGGGCAAAGCGAGTCCGAGACCAGGTGCATCCCTTTACTGTTTCTATGTTGGCCACCTGAAAGCACAAGGTATACTATTCAAGTACTTATTGCTGATCTGATGTACAATAAAGATTTTGTTTTAAAGAAGAATTTTGAGCTTATTTTTTTTATTAAATTTTAGAAAATAGTTGTTACCAGTTTTTAGCATTAAAATTTATTTGTTATTAGTCATTTATTCAAGTATACCTTAAAATCTTAAATTTCTTGGTTCTATATAGCGTGCTGGTGACATTATGATTGTTTGGTATGTGATTGTTTATTTTTAAGGTATAGTTAATTAGGTTTCGCTCTAGAAAGCGCTTTTGTGGGTGCAAAAGAAAGGAATTTTATATTTTATGAGATTTTTAAAAGATTTAAGCAGTGTTTTACTTTCACACCGTATCCAGCTATAGAAGGTTTGTTTGATATGTTGACATTGATTGTGAACTTGGACGATAATTTGTTTTAAAGTTATTTAATAGATATTTGTTAAATTGAATTATTGAGTTTCTTCTGGGTACTAATTTTTTTTGTAAAAGAACATTATATCGATGCAAAAGGGAGTTAATCATTTCTTTGTCTGTATTTCTTATTACTGTGTATTGTTCACGCATAATAATTTGGCGTGCCTGCCATCATTTAATTTGAGTTGGTAATAATTAAAAAACGGTTATACAGAATGCTTACAAAAATTGAAAATATTGATCAAAGATTTCAATATTAAAAAATATATAGGGCGTTCCATTACATATAACGAAATTATGGCAAACTTCCGGTTTTACCGCAAGTTCAGTAGAAACGAAATTATTTTAGTTGAATGGGCCGTAGTCGAAATGAATAAATATCCAAAGTTTTAAAACTATATCTATTAATAAGCCATAAACGCATCATAGAGCTCGGGCCGTAAACACCCTGTAAATTTTTATTGTTAACCCTTATTTTAGTTTTTCGTACTTTAAAAAAATTACCTTATAAATTAGCATAAGCACGATATTCTCGTTAATCTAGCTGTGTTAAAACCCACAAGCTTCCAATAATCTTCAGTAAGTCAAATTACTCTCAATAATTTTTTTTGAATAATTGTAAGTTTGGCCTACCACGCTAAAACACTCAGGAACATTAAGTAAGAGGAAACAGGAACTAGGGAGATCATTTCAGAGTTTGGAAGCTCTGTACGAGAATGTTGATTGCGCCCGTTTGGTACGACAAGTGAGATTTGTACTGCAGATTGATGATGTGAATGAGAAAATCGAGTATTCCTAGCAAAGGTGGCCTGAGATGGTATTAAAGAATGTAATTCAGCGGCGCAATACAAATTGCAACAGCGATAATACAAAAAAGGAACTGAAACAATTCTTCTATGCATAAGTGCGACGAATTCATTTTTAAAACTACCACTTGTTACATTACACTCGATAATTAATCATCCACTGTCTCATTAATATTATTATTCGCATTCGCGATTTCGTCTGACCCTGGTGTTATTGTAATTTTATATTTTCCAAATACAAGTTGGTTATTTTGTGAAGTAACGTCTTTTATATCATTGAAGGATTCGAAACCAGCCATTACACATTCCGACCATTATCAAGAAAAATCGGTGGATTCAGGTTGTCTTGCAAGATATAGCTTTTACCGGTAAATATAAGTGTGTACGACATTATGACCGCGCGTTGTCATATATAATTCATAATGCTAAATGACTTTGTATGTATTGAAGTTTTAAACCTTGGCAAAGTTATAATCAATTATTTCTGCTACCATCACTTTGAAAATAGTGGATTAATTATAAGGGCGGATTAATATTCCCTATGCCATCAAAATTTGTAGTTTGTCTAAATTACGCTTGATGTAAGCCGTCCAGTGTGGTCCCTTGTTATTTCGATCATCCAAATTCACTATACTACATTCATTCATATGGATTCGTGAAGGTAAATTATCCCGCATAAAGTAGGGAATTTTAAATTTCTTAAATTCTGATAGCTCAACGTTGCTTAAGGCGTGGCGTGGTAGCTTCAGTGGGAGTGTTTTTGAACGATTGTAAATATAAGCCTAAACCTCGCTTATATGGTTCATACAATCCTTTCTTAAGGCGGCTGCTTCCATTGCTTGATAGTGACGTTTGGTTTCTTCTAACGTTTTGGACGTAGCTTTTACATCAGTAACCACTTTTGCACCTGCAGCTGCACCACTACTCAAAGAACCTAAAGCTCTTAATGCTGCAAATAGTAGAACTGTAATGGAGGCATTAGAAATTCGAATTTCAAGCGTTACATGAAATTAACTGGTTATTGGTTATTTGTGTATAAATGTAATTAATATTAAGATAAAAAACATATTGAATTGGAAAGCTTTTAAATATATACAGAGATGACTGTTTTGTAAAAGGAGCAAGTAGAAACGCTGTTATAATGAGGTGTATTTGTTAGTCAGTCGCCTCCAGCAAGCCATCAGAAAGAGTCGCGCCAAGTAAGCGATCAGAGTTGGCTAATTGAAAGTAACCAAACCGTTAAAAAGCGATAACTGTAGGTTAAGTTATGATGCAATTTAAATTGTTAAAGTATAACGAAAATTCAGTTGATATAGTGATAAAGAAATGAAAGAGATATTTTCCTTACTAATGCGAGGAAAAGCTAAAAAGAATTAAAAGTGCAAATATTGTTAAGTTGGCGATAATAAAAAGATTGCGTAATAGTTTACAATAGTGTTTTAAGTGCGTATTGAAAGTGTTTTGATAGCGATTGATAAATGTAGAATAAGACAATCGACCCAGTTAATAGATCGATATATAAAGTATAATAACTAATTAAAGCATGGTCTTTCGTAGCTCGCTTGCAGTTTGTTGCACACGCCGTTTGTAATTAAAACTGAACAATTAAGTAAAAACTGTAGTGTAAATATATCGAACAATTATTTACTAAAATCATTAACTGATGAAAGAAAATTAGAATAGTATTCATCCCCAACAAAGATCCAAAAAAGATAGTGAAAAGAACAAAGAGAGCAAGGCGCCAACAGTCTACAACCTATTTAAGGCCTCTTCATCGGCCCAAGGAACGAAAGCATTACGTCACCAGTTCGAACAAAGTGATAACAAGTAAGAACCTTTTGAGGGTATAAATAATCGAAAATTGGTGTGTTTTATTTATTTTTAAATTTATGTTTAGATACAAATGCTGAAGGAAAATATATTTCGTTGATCATTTGTTAAGGATTGTTTTTCATGTTAATATTCAGAAAAATACTAACATAGCATTAGAATCATTTTTATACAATGCTGTAAACAAGACAGTCTGCATATAGAATTTGACTTAATTAAATATTATCACTTTGCTTCATTTTATTATTGACTGTTATAAATCTTAAAAGCTTATACAAACACTGCGTGTGTAAATACTGAAGAAAGCAAGTTGAATTAATTGCAAGGTATAGATAATTAATAACAGATTGAGAATAATTTTGTTGAATGATAACAATAACCATTTACCACATTTAAGCTTGCTGGAGCGCCCCGATAAAAAGAATAAGGAATTTGTTGAGTAATTATTAAAGTTCATTTACACGAACAGAAATGTGATAACAATGAAAGTAAATTACTATAAGTACAGGTCGTGGATTCAAATCCTACTCGAGGTAAACTTTTTATGTATTTAATAAAATTAATAATAATTTTTATTTAAACAAAAGTAAGTTTAATTAATAAATGTTGTCTTTATAAATTAAAATCACTTAGTTGACGAACCGTTTCATACTTTCATAAAAACAGCATAAAATTTTTACTCAGTGGTTTTGGAAATTGTAAAAGATTGAAATAGAACCCAAAGATTATTCTCTATGCCAGGTGTATGCAAGCAAGGTAATACCCCCGTCACAAAACAATCCCCAACGTGCGAACTATCACAAAACATCCCCCACCAGAAAGACGAACAAAGAGAACTATTACAGAACGGAAGGTATGAATATCCACGTTTTGGTATTGGTAATATTCTATTTTCAGACGGCAAAACTTTTTTGTGTTTTAAAACGTTTAAGGCTTGTTATATCGTGGAGTTTAAAGTTTAGCACCAATACGACGTCGTACTAGGACAACCTTTGTCACTGCGAGCTAGCCGTTCTCATAAAAACGGTTACCCGGTCCACAGTATCTCTACCCAGGTATTTGCAACTTCACGGATTAGTATTCTAGACCCTAAAGAATCTAATACATTTAGTGAAAGCTCCATCAGAATAAAAAGCTAAAGTAATATTATTATTATATATATATATATATATATATATATATATATATATATATATATATATATATATATATATATATTTGAGCTCCATACAATGTGTCAGTACTATAATGGATGACATCCGCAAGGTACAGAATTATCTATAAAAAATTATGACATCACGTTTAACAAGAAACAATACTCTAAACATAGTGGTCTACTACAAGGGGGTTGTAAACGAGGTATAATCGTCGGACGCATCTAGCTGCGGAAAAACAAATGTTATGAATTACGCTTTGAAAAGGTCTATGTATACTGCAAATTTTTATATCAACCCAAATACCAACACCTACGAAATGTACTGACGCCCATAAAAGAAATCGGGCATTTCGAATATAGTGATAACAGTGATGTTATATCCCCTAGTGATTCCCGTAACAATTCAATAATAGTTTTTACCTTCCAACCTACATATACATATATAGGTATAGAAGATTACGCAATCGACTTTTTTTTCACTGTCCCTAAATCGACTTATTTTGCTCATTTTACAACCTTTGGCGAAGTTTCGTCAAGAACGGACATGATATCTGGATGTGTGTGTGGGGGGGGGGGTACGTGCGTGCGTGTGTGTCTGTGTGTCTGTGTGTCTGTGTGTCTGTGTGTCTGCGTGTCTGCGTGTCTGCGTGTCTGCGTGTCTGCGTGTCTGCGTGTCTACGTGTCTGCGTGTCTGCTGTGTCTGTGTGTCTGTGTGTCTGTGTGTCTGTGTGTCTGTGTGTCTGTGTGTCTGTGTGTCTGTGTGTCTGTGTGCCTGTGCTTGCGTGCGTTTGTACGTAGGTGCGTGGATGCGTGTGTGCGTGCGCGCATGCGCGTGTGTGTGAATGGATGTTTGTTAGTATCCACGATAATTCCAGAACGAATATTCCTACGTACGTAAAATTTTGTATTTAAGCTTGTTTTCATTTGGCTTAGAGCTGATTAGATTTTAGGAGAAATCCAGCGCCGGAGAGGGGGGGTTATTAGGGTCAGCTTTTGATTTTTATCAAATATTTCTAATTTCTAGTGGCAAACAGATTCCTAAGGTACAATTTAAGCGTTATTTCAATTTTTTTCAATTTCTGAATAACGATTCATTTTATTAGAAAGAGTGTAGATAAATTTTTTAAAGAAAATTTAATTTTATATAACTTTTCTTTATAAAGTTTCTTAATATAGTGCAAGGTAAGATTACAAATAATTAAATATGAACGAAAATAGTTAAAATGTATCATTGATGCGTTATAGAAGCGGGCTTTGCGATTTTTGTTTAAGTTAACACGTATTATTTATGTCTATCTGGAATGAAATTTTAAACGTCATGCTGACATAGATTACTGTTTTTGTTTTTACAATGTTGCCTGTTTTTCGTTATGAACGTATGAAAGAGGTTGCATAGTTATGCTAAAATAAATTATAATTCAAATTATTTCATTTCTTTTCATTTCCATTTTGTAGGTTGGGAGGTCGTGTGGTGTTCCACGCCAGATATTTGATTATGTATCATGTCACAAACAAAATGCAGAATTCGGAACATCTGAGCCCACTGCACATGGAAATGAAGTATTTTTACATCACACAACTAAAACCTCTGGAATACGGAAAGCACCACGTACGTTCCTGACACCATTCCAAAAGCTACAGAAAATCCTGTAATTGCTGATACCACTCATGACGACGAGGTTGAGATTCCTAGTGTAACAATTAAAATCAGAACTGTTAGCTGCTACTCTGAACTGGCTTTTGGAGAGTACCTTAATCAGTATGAAAAATTGGCAAAACATTATGTCGAAGGTATATTTAGAGATTTCGAAGACGAATATGACTTAACATACGGCGTACACTTCATTCCCAAAGAAGAAATTTTTTTTTATTGTTGATGCTGAACTAGACTTTGTTGGACAGAATTTTCTTATCACTATGATGGAACTCCAGAATTATATGAACTACTATTTAAAAAAGTGCCTACATAATACAGAGAGTGATCTACAGCAATACAATGACATTTTGCGTCGTACAAATGCTGCACGACGTAATTACAACCCAGACGATCAAATACAAGAAACTATTACTAAAAATTTTTCCGAAATCATTAAACCATTACTTCAACCAAGAAAACGTTCTGCTACATCATCTATTGCACCTCCTGCCACAAGATCTTGAACAACTTCTATCTCCAAAAGAGGAGATGGAATACAACTATTACGATGTAATAACGAAGCAATTGAGTTTCTACCTTGGAATAATCCTAATAAATTAATGAATTGGTCAAGGAAATTATTAGGATCAATGCCGGCAGGAAATATTAGCAATCACAACGGAATAATACATATAATTGACGAACTACGTAAAGCAAAAATAATAAAGTAAGATCTATTGCTATGAACTTGTTATTATATTCATTGCACTTCATTGCTACAACGACCACAGATACTACTACGTATCCATCAGTGATGCATGTATATACATTTAGTAGACATCTTCACCATCAAATGACAATAGATAAATTTGGTAAACGCATTATAAATCAGCACAGCGACGACACGAAACGAGGTGATTTATATTTTGAAACCTATTTTACCTTACAAGGTTTATTGCATAAGAAACAGTAGATATTCCATTGGGCATAGATCAAATATTAGTTTCTTTACAGAGAGGGTATAGTTAGTACATTCTATGTGGTCACCTCGAATTTTTCATCTTCGAGTAGATGATCTACTATATACGTCGCCGCTATTCCTAGTTAATCAAACTATACGTAAGGAAGTTGTGATTTAACCTATAATACAAGAAGGTGTCAAATTTACAAAATAACAACCGTTCATCATAGAGATTTTACTAAAATCACAGTGACAAAATGAGCAAAGCTGATGTTGAAGAACTGCACAAACCAGCAAGAAGAAATTGTCCGCAACGTTGTCTAATACTCAATGACCTATTTCAAGCTGATTTAGTGGAAATTACACCTTATGCTCGGGTAAATAAAGGATTTCCTAAATATGTCTGGGCTTTTTCCACCAAACACAAGAATGGCTAACTAGTCGCGGATGTAGTCAATAAACTTTTGTGTGGTGTGCAAAGGACCCCTAAACATATATAAATTGATATGAGAACGGAGCTTGATAATGTAGAAACTCAAAAAGTAATATCAATAATTTCGACTTGAAAAGTATCATAGTTGATCGTGTAAATCGCACTCTTAAAGCAATAATGTGGGAAACATTTACCATGCAAGGTACCTGTAAATTGTTATCAATATTACCTCAAATCGTTGCTGATTATAATTCAAGAAAGCATAGAATAACCGGATGCAAACCGATAGATGTAACGGCAAAGAATGCTGCAGCTATTTTAAAACATTTAAAATACCATAAAGTTTTTGATCGTAAAACGCCTACATTTAAAACTGGAAATTATGCACGTATTTGCAAACGTAAAATCACATTCTCTAAGGGTTACACACCTAATTGGAGTTACGAAGTTTTTCAAATATCAGCAGTAAACCGTTCAAGCCCAATTACCTACAGATTACGTGATAGTCGAGATCAAGAGATTTAAGGACGTTTCTATGAACCAGAACTTCAAATTGTTAATTCTATCTACTGTAATACTATGTAATAATTTTTTTGTCAATTTTATTTATATTAGAATATACACAAAATGCTACATACGATTAAAGCGTTTCAATAACATACATTCACGATGTTGATTTTGGTGGATTGGTGAAATTATGTTACTACAATCTTTTTTTCTTTTTTTAAAACGTGCAGTCTCTAGCTAATTGTGCTCATTCTCCTTTTCGCGCTTGGCTATGCGCCAACTTCCATTCTACTGTATAGTGAACTACGTTTTTAGATTCATTAATGTGCAACTCTTTTACTTGGTGAGTTGTCATCTGATTATAATCCGGTAAATTTTTCTATTTCGTGTACAAATTGTTCTAATCATATTTCTTTAAAGGCTTCTGTTAATCGTTTCATGTAACAAATACACTCTACACCGTATTTATACGATTGAAAGTATTTCTTACAAAGACGTATCCTTCCACCATACTTGTATACCAAATTATCTAAATACACATCACTAAAGCTATCCCTTCCATATACTTTTTCATGTTCGTCATAAAACTCTAATGATTGAAATTGACATATTAGTCTTTGCACTACACTAACGCAATTAACAGCTTAAGCTACAACTCTGCACTATAAGACATCCACATATTGACTAACCTTTATTACTACTATTACTATTATCTATATGCACATTAGCCCCACTTTTTCTACTTTATAGCGTTGGCGACTTCTACATCAATATTTATTTTCTCCGTGGCAAATTCTCCAAATTCCATAACACATGCTACATTAACATCATATATATCTTACAATGGAGCTATTAACATATGTATGTCAACATCAGGCATTTCCGATGCTACGTTTATTATTTTATTGAAGAATGCAGGAAATTCCACAGTAGGCACTAAATTCAATCGGTAACTTATTATGTTAAGCAATCTCCATAAGTGCTCTATAGACTCCCATCTTAAATAGCTTTCTGGTCCTTCACAATCATAGATGCGAATAATTTTTTTCTTGTTAATGGTTTCATACGATACAGTTTTCGAACCCACCTTTGCAGGCAGCCATGGCCCTTCAGGTAAGTAGAAATAATTAACTTCTTGATTGTCCATAAGTATGAGTCATTCCTGCTTATCAAACACCACACCAATACTCTTTCATCCACCAAGTTTCACGACCGGTTCAAAATTGAATTGAAGTGACATATCTACACCAACATGCTTCGATTTACCTTTGTTTAGAAAATACTGTACATTATTAATAAAATATCACGACATTCACTTGAATTTATAACACTCACAATCTTCGTCTTTTCTACAGCCTGTCGTAATATGTTTTCAATTATACACGACACTGGTGTCACATGTACTCCATCTCTATTTATATCTTACCTTTCCCTCTATTTCTCATTCAACGTGACTTCGCCAACCATACCTTTCAAGGCAATTGACGCGACAGCTGCCACACTGTGTGAGGGATCTCGCTCACTGTACATATCAAGGTTATTTCACCTTCTGTTCTATTTCAATGCAAACTCATGAGGTCATCAACTAATTCAACAAGGTTACCTATCCATATGTCTCTATAAGGTCATACCCACATTAAAAGGAGGGATAACATATAGCAACGCGCAATTTCCAACAGTTTCAGTGCGTCAAACACCCCATTAGAAGACGATTGAGAGTCTAATCAGCTCTATCAACCATCATCTCTGGTCAACCTTGGATCGCGGCGAATATGTAAACTAATACCAAACTGGGTTTAGTTTGAAAAAGAAGGGCTACAGATACCTAGTGCCACAGCGCTAAGCAATATATAGTAAGTTGTGCTGTGGAATTCGGAATGGTTAGTCAACTTGGATAAACGAATTCGATATTTCCACTGTACACATATGGAGAGATGGATTGCACTGTACAGCATGTCACACCCAGAATACTGGTGCTCATCGTGTAGAGCACCCCCAACAATGTTACACGAAGCATATAAGAATGATTTATGCATTCTTTGTGATGTAGTATACTATCTGGATAATTAATATTTTTATAATGTATATATTGTATATAATAAATTATTTCCTGTTAGTATCTTAATGTGTTCTACGGTGAGAATATGTGTCGGTGCATTAAATCGAAACCCCATAGGCGGAAAACCACAAACCAGTTGTGTAGGCGTTAATGTAGTGGCGATGGTGGGGTCTGATTGGTTACTTACAATGCAATTACAAGGCCCTAATGCGCCACAGCTAATAACTAAGCTGGGTTCAGGCGTGGCGGAAAAGGACGTCACGGCGAACTATAAGGCGAAGGACCACAGACTTTACAGATTACCGCAGACAGCGACAGGCTGTACGTACCAACAGTGGCGACATACAGTCTTTCCAGGAGACATGATGATGATATTGGTCACACCGGGGAAGGGAGACGTCTAAAGCTGCTCAAGGAGACTATTGGCTTCATAAAATTACCATCTTTATGATAAAGTAGGCGAAATCATACGGTCTGCATTTGAAAAAAGAGGCAATTCTGGGCGACTCGAGGGGCACTTGCATCCCATTGAAGAACGTCCAGTACCCTTCGACACAGTTAAATACTTAGGTCCTTGTGTCAAGAGCACCAAGGGGTACATACACATACTCATGTTGGTGGACGGGTTCACCAAGTATGTACTGGCGAAACCTACAAAGACTTTACGGTCGACAACGGCAATCTCGAGACCAAACGGGATTTTTGGCGCTTTTGGGTACCCACGGCGGCAATTAGTGACCGAGTTCTGGTGTTACGAGTAGGTTGCTTAAGGAGTTGTGGGAGAGAAAGCCATAAGGCACGTGCAAACGGCGATGGAAACTCCTACGGCGAGTGGCCAAGCGGAAAGGCAAAGTCAAGCTGTTGACTGCAAGTGTCCAGGGGGAGAATAGGTGAGACGAACATCCCCCCGAAGTAATTGCGGCATCAATAACACGATAAACTTGAGTTCTGGATCATCTCCTGCCGAGTGGATGTTCTATCACCGCCACGGTGGTGATCTTGCTGGCGAGGGCGAAACACTAGCTAGTGGTAAGGGAGGGTTGACATATCCCAGTGGATCAGACCGGATCCAGCGGGTGACGACCTTGATGTGAGTACTGCTAGTATGGATCCGGCTAGGCGAATGCAAGCACGTTATGATAAAACTCGAGTTCACGATACTCCCCACCCCTTGCTGAGTTGAGAACATAATAAAAGGCGGAGAAAGGCTACCGAACATAAGGCAGCCGAATTCGTGTTATAGCGAGCTGCAGGTACTGGACGTGCGGATGCCAAGGTAAGTAACAAATTGGCGAATAGTTTGACGGACCTTATAGAGTACAGAGGGCCTTACCTAATGATAGGTACATAATCGAGGCGATTAAAGGCGTTAGAGTTTATAAACGCTTACAGGCGAATGTCACGGTTGACTCTTTAAGGTAATAAAATGAATGTGAGGGTATGCATGGCGATGAGGCTTTACTTAATCACGATAACTGTTGCCGCCGCCATTGAGGGATTATTGACCATCTTCTGAGAAAGTTAATCCTTAAGGCACTCATCGGTATCTTACTAATCCTAACAAATTAATTTTAAACACAATTCATCATTCTATAATTAATAAATCTTCAAATTCTTACTTGTTTTCATTACTGCATTCGAAGTTCTCTTACTAAGCTTACCTGATGAGACAGTTTTATGTAGATGAATCTGATACTTAAAGTTAAGATGCTTTCAAATTGAAAGTACTAAATAATGTACATTCAACAATGGGAAATACCGTTTCAAAAACTACAAAGTCCGAATTGTAGGAAAATAAATATGTTGCGTGCCTGCAGAGGTAATATAAGGGTTTAACGCTTAATTCTACAGTTTTATGAATTTGTTGTTGGAAAGCCAATAAAAATATGCACTGCACGTTTTAACTTAACATTTATGCAATATTTTTGATAATAACCGGTTCCTTCTTAAGGTGTTCAAAGTTTTGATTTTATTTAGTGAAACCATTTTGCTTGAAGCAACGATACTTCTTGCAGTTTAGTGGAAAGTTATTTGTGTAAAATACTACATTCTATAGCGAAAGGTAAGTGAATCTGCAATATTGCGGGTAGACATCATCATAATCTTACGGGGGGATTTTATATAGTCTCTGCCAGAACTCATTATCCCTACAATTTTATGATGAAAGTGTTTCAAACTGCTACTACGTTAATCCAGGTTTAAGTCAAATTGTGGTGTGCCATAATAGTAGTATACCTACTGCACTTCTAGAGCACTTTACAGAGTTGCAACGTCTCAAAAAGTGAAGTTAAATTATACCACTTCAAGGCAATGTGTATATAAATGTGTGTGTGTGTGTGATATATATATATATATATATATATATATATATATATATATATATATATATATATATATATATATATATATATATATGCCTTCTGACCTACGTTCGTGAAGTAGGTCTGTCACTAGCATTATACCGGTCACACGGAGTTCCCATGTCTCAAGGTCACCGCCGCAGTTTATTGACCTTTTTCAAGGTCACGCAGGTTCAAAGTCACTCAAAAGTCATTGACCTCTGCCTCAAGGTCATGTGGTGTTGCCACTTCGTTGACCTTTTAAGGTTCTTCAAGGTCAAGTTCCAATACACATTCGCCGCATGGTGTTCAAGGGCAAGGTCGCTAATATTGCCTTCAAGGTCAAGGAAACGCCCTTTCAAAGTCACAAACAATTCTTGGCTGAGTCATGTGGCGGGAAAATTGAGGGTCACGATGCTGGAACTGTTCAAGGTTACCGATATTTTCAAGATCACACGGCTTCAAGGTTGCTCAAAGGTGATAGGCTTCTATCTCAAGGTCATGCGGCGTTGCCAGTTCATTGACCTTTTGTGTGCTCCGTATTCTTCAAGGTCACGAGCGTTGTTTGCGTTCGCAGAGATAATAGGATGATACTTTTCAAGGTCACGTATACTGTAGGGATCCAATTTTCTCGTTTGCAAGGTCAAGGTCGCTCACATTGCTTGCAGATTCCTCAAGGTCATTTGTGAACGTACACGTTCCCCTCATCACGGCCACACGTTCCCTGAATCAGGGTTCAATTGGGGGTCTATAGGAGGAGCTCTTCAAGGTCACGAAAGGTATACTGTTTGTGTTCACAGTCAAGGCCATCACGTTGTCTGCATCGAAGTTAAAGTCTTCAAGCTGACGCGTGATATACTATAGGGATACTCACTCATCGTGCACGCACAGCCCCCCCCCCCGCTTCAAGATCGAAGCATCCAAGTACATGGGTTTTCAAGGTCAAGCTCACGGTACGCATTCCTCAAGGTCAAGGTCATTAAAGTAACTAGATTTGAAACAAGCACTAGGAAAGCTACTAGATTGGTTTTCAAGGTCAAGGTCATTGACGCTCCCGTACAGATTGTCCGCTTCAAGGTCACGTGTCAGAAAAGGTTGGTAATACTGTTCAGTATCTTCAAGGTCCCCGCTTCAACACACCCCGATTCAAGGTAAAAGTTTATTCTTATGATTTAAAGGTTACGTGATCAACCTCGTTTTGTCAAGGTCACACGTTCAGGGCTCAATTGGAGGTATATATGAGGATGCTCTTCCACCAAGAAATCAAGGTCGATTCTAAATCAAATTTTGGTGGGAAATTTCAAGGTCACGCCCCATCAATTCTAAGAAAATTCATTGATCTCTGTCTCACGCCCTATTAATTAAGTTATTACAATTCTCAAGCGGTATCATACAGATCTAAAGTTATAAATAGATGTCTGACACTTGCATAAAAGGGAAGCTTATACTTCGAATTGTGCGGTTTAATTAAACTATACATGCGTTCTTGTGCATTTAAAATTCTGAAATTGTGTTCCAAGCGATTTTGAAAATTGTGCATATGTTTTGCGAGTACTCATAAGTAGTTAAAAGTTAGGTATGGGATGATGCAACAGAAACGTTGATAGTAATAGTTGATGTACAGGGATTCAAAACGGCAAAACGTCTATTTACACCCAAAGAGCTAGCAATATATAATGGAAATCAAGCTGCCCATTTTAGCACGTCTTAGAAGTGGAGTTTCAACGACAATCCACCAGGTTAGTCAATAATCATCACTGCATCAAATGGGGATCTGAATATACCTCAACACATCTCTTTCCACATATACTTCGTGAACTAATATCGGTAACAGATGATGTGTACGTTAAAGGGCGAGAAAAAGTCGATTACATTCGAAAAATATTGAGACAGTTAGTTATAGAAATTGAAGAGCAACCAGCTTTACCCAAAATAATAACAACTTGTTTCTTTCATACACAAACCACTCATAATTGTGCTTTGACGAATGTACACTTTTTGAACAATAACTATGTAAGACAATAGCAGTAAAAGGTTAATGAAATTGTGTGCTGATAAGAGTTACAAGTAAAGGGGAAAAGTTTGTAATATTTACAATAAAATGCAATTATATATTATTTTAAGTGTATTATTTCATGTAAAGCTACATCATCTGATTCAAACTATTCCTATGGTTATACCCCACCCGATCCATCTAGGGAAACAATGTTAAGGAATCAAGTCAAATTTTAGCATTCCTTGGAGGTAAAATTCTTGGAAATAGCAAATAAGTGTTCCTATTACTCAATTCTAACAATAGCATCAGTTCGTGGAAACAAGAGGGTTGTTATCTATGCAAAACGTATATCAAGATTCCTGTGTTGGCTAAATATTATGCTTACAGTATCTTACTATCCTAACCACGAGCAGGTGGAGTTAGTTTGTCCCATTAAGTTTATTATCATTCAAATTATCCTCAGAAGTATTTAACGTTTTTGGTGAATTAGTGCAGTGTAACAGTTGTAGAAGGAACGAGACTTGTAGTAAATTTTGTCTACTTTAATTTCTACAAAGCATTGAAAAAATGCAGAGATTTAGCCAACGTTGTGTTTAGGACTGTACCTAAAATTTCAGCCCTTTTTATTCCTAAATTGACGACTCGTGAGTGCAGGAAATTAAAGGTAATATTAAGACCGCAAACTGTAGGAAATTGGAACAGTTACCTGAATTAGGTATTAAACAGATTACCTATAGAAATAAATTGATTTATAAAAAATGTTTTAAAGACTCCCTAAATTAACAAAAAAATTGATTTAGTTACAGATTTATTAGTTTTAATGCAGATCGCTAGTCAAAGAAATGTGCTTGTTTTTATATCAATAAATGGTTTTATTTTTAATAGGCGTTTGAATGGGTTTTCATTGTTCGTATGGGTAATGTAATTTTAAAAAATGTACCTTAACAATTAAGCTTTTTTAAATTGGCATTCCTCATTCGCATTTTGATAACGTGCTGGTTATCATATACAATGTATAGATTTACACTAGACATAAAGAATTGTAATGTTGCTTAAATAACATTTATAAGAAATGTTTTAATGATCACTAAAGCAGTGAAAATTACCACCGTAGAGTAGGTTGCAGATTTATTAGTTTTAATGCAGATTCCTAGACAAAGAAACGTGCTTGTTTTTATATCAATAAATGGCTTTTTATTATTAGTAAGCATTATAAGAGGTTTTCTTTGCTTTAATGGGGATACAATAGGATTGCATTCATACAGGTGATGTGTAAGCTGATCAAAAACATAATTAACCTCTACATATATAAACATATTTTCTTTTGAACTGCTGTGTACAATATAGTTTAGAAATTTCTATTTATAAAAGGTCTTATCATTACTAAAGTGTTATCTCATAAGACTGAAACAATCAACGAACGATTTAAAATAGGTAGGGGTAATCTATAAAAGTTAGTATGGCAACCTATTGAATCATGTTTCAATCACCGGTTACTTACAGGGATTATAGTTAATAGGAATTATATTATCAATTTATTATTATTTTTATTAATTAATTATTAATTATATGAATTCAGAATGCGGAACGATACCAATAGAAGATAGAATTTTAGTAGTCTTAAGAGGATGCTTTCCTACTGCAATTATAGCACACAAATGGGAGTAAAATACTTATTATTATCTTTATTAATTAATTACTAATTATATGAATTAATATGAGTACGGAATGCGGAATGATACAAATGAAAGATAGACTTTTAGTAGTCTTAACAACTCAATGATGTAAAGGTTAAATTAATTTAATGGATGTGTGATGTGCATGTGTAAGTGTTATTGGGTTTTCTTTAGCAATAGTTTTTTTTCAATTTAAAGAAAATATGTTATATTCAGCTGAATCATGTAAAAAAATTGAGAAATTAAACACCCTCTCCATTAACTTGTATTGTATTCGGGGAAATATTATAGCTAAAGCTAATAATTTACTTCAAACATATTATTATCATGAAAATTGCACTTAACATAAAATTAAAAGTAAATTTTGAAAACTGAATTTACCAGTTTTAGTTGTTTACAGTGAATGGGGCTGTTTAAGGTATTTCATTAAACCTTTTCCTATAGCAACCAATATCGACTTCAACATCCCATCCAGCATTTTGAACACATGTCCCGAAACAATTTCATGCTTCCATCCTAATATTGCTCCCGCAAAAACGAACACTAGTTAAAAATAAATACACTTATAAACGTGTTAGCACATTTTGTGTATTTATTTTGACGCACCCTGACCAAAGCATCCGCTACACTTGTACGACCCACTGATATCCTTACTGATATGCATTCCACCTCACAACTGTTTTTGCCGCACATAAAAAACGTATACCGTCACTAGCTAAAAAATATCTACACTTAAACGTTATAGGACATTTTGATGCAACCTCGCCAACCACTACACCTGACACGCTGTGGGCCTCGCTTGACCTTCATCCAAATTTGTGAGTGGTAATGCTAAGAAACAAAAATCAAGTTGAGGAAATTATTTAAAGTATATTTACCTGAATTTTTCAGAACTCAAGCTCTCAGCGCTGCAGTTGTAATTACATCTAACGAGCTACGGTTTTTGTGTTCAAACCACCATTTTCCGCGGTAGATTTTAACAACACCTGGTTAATCAAATGACACATCTCCTTCCGCATATAATTCATTTATGTCGATAACGAGCGGATCATCACGCACAACTTCTTGCATGACGATATGTACTGACAATAAAATTTAACAGAATTGCTGTACAATGAAAAAGCAGGCATATGAAGGCATCGCGTTGTTCTTGGGGAACAGTAAAGTTATTTCTACATTACTCTTTTAATGTATATAAAAGCTTTCTGTAAGCTTCAAACAAAATTATCTGCATCTCTTTTCTAACCAATAATTAGATATGTGCAATATATATATAATATATATATATATATATATATATATATATATATATATATATATATATATATATATATATATATATATATATATTATTTCTATAGCTAATCTGTTTAATACCTAACATCTTGTGCCAATTACCTAATGTTACCATAGGCTACTGTTCGTCTATTTTTATGTTGAAGACAAATGAAAGTTATAAGGCCTTCCCGTACGTTTATTTGTACGTTAAATACAAATGGAAATTACCTTTACATTATCGTATATGTGTTTTGGAATTGGAAATGAAAGTTCTCAAGCTACAGTTTGTTTAAGACAAGATGAAAATATTTATTTTGTACAACTAAGTACTTACCCTTTTAGTGGAGTTTAACTAAATAACAAATCAGTGTTATTTTGATACGGTTAAAAAAATGAACAGCTGAGTCCTGCTCCTAAGATAAAAACACTTGAGTTTATAACCTAACACAACTGTAATTTGTTGACATAGGTCAGTACAAGTTCCATTATTGAATATATGTTGATCAGATTGCATTTTGAATTTTAAGTTAACATAGATTGTAAGCTTATGTACAGTGTTTACTTTAGTAATTTTAAGATCGTAAGGCTTTCGAGAAATATCGTTTTAGTTATTTTATGCTGACATTAATCAGACATTTTGCTTTATTAAATATACATATAAATACAGTTGTTTAGTGCTTATTCAGGATACCTACTATGCTTTGAGATACAACCTTTCTCAATTTTTGTTGTATTTTAATTATCAAACCTAAACATTGAGTGGTGCCCTATAAAGCAAATGCTAATACCGATTACATCTATGGAAAATCTCTGCTTCCCTCACACCTGATGAATGAGTTCTCAATTACAGTAAGTTTTATAAGTTTGTACCTCACTGAGCTAGACCGTGGTGCAATTTACCTTTATAATATAACAACTACAACAACACGCATAATTTTTTGTTTGTTATAAACCGTTACACTGCACTAATTCCCCAAAAACGTTAAATACTTCTGAGGATAATTTGAATGATAATAAACTTAATGGGGGCACACTGACCCCACCTGAAAATCGGAAAAAACTTATTAATTACTATACACGCCACACCTGAACGGTACAAACCAATACAGAACTGGATAGAACACCCCGAAAAACCAGAAGCTTTTTTAAAGTTATTTTACTGTCTACGCTTAACTTTAACTTATATGCAAAAACAGCACACAAATCTTTTTAATTATACAGTTCCGTTTCCAACACTATACGCTCCTCGCATTTCTTGACCTTTACTACATACACTATTTTTACATATTCCTCTTTGCTAATACACAGCTCATCATTTTCTGTTTTCTTTATGTAACACTCCTAATCGAGTTTTACTCGCTTTATTAACGTTTCCAATCGCTCACTCCTCCGCACTTACTGCTTTCTGGCCAACTTTTTCAGACCCAAAAAGTCATTCTTATCGAAAACGGTTTAGAATTTGCCAAAACACCTCCTGGACGATAATCCCTATTGACTTATTTCAGCATGTATTGGAAAAATTACCTCTAAAAGTAGGTGATTTAAGCGAATTATTCAGCTTTTCTATAATATAAAAACTGTCCTCTATCTGTACCTTGACCTATTTTCAGATTTCTAAGAATTCCGACAAAAGTTGAGTCAACTTAGCCACCACTTAATCTTTTTAGCATAAACAACAACCTTCCCATGAGTTGATTTTTAAGAAAATGACATCCTTCGAACCAATAAACTTTAATCCTCTCAGATCAATAAACTTTACCCCTGCACGGCCTAGTTCAATTTGTTTTCTGTGGAGGGAAACGACTACTGCTTCTGGGTTAGCTGTGTTGGAAAACGATTATCTGTATTTGGGAAACGGTTATCTGTCTTAGAGAAACTACCTCCTGCTGGTGGTTAGGATAGTAAAATACTGTAAGCATAATATTTAGCCAATACAGGAACCTTGATATACGTTTAGCATAGACAACAATCCTCTTGTTTCCACGAACTGATTCTATAGTTAGAATTGAGTAATTGGAACACTTATTTGCTATTTCCAAGAATTTTACCTCCAAGAAATGCTAAAATTTGGCTCGATTCTTTAACATTGTTTCCCTAGATGGATAGGGTGGGACATGACCATAGGAATAGTTTGCATCAGAGGACGTAGCTTTACATGAAATAAAACACTTAAAAGAATATATAATTGCATTTTATTGTAAATATTACAGACTTTTCTCCTTTACTTGTAACCCCTACCAGCACACAATTTCATAAACCTTTTACTGCTATTGTCTTATATAGTTATTGTACAAAAAGTGTACACTCGTCCAAGCACAATTACAAGTGGTTTGTGTATGAAAGAAACAAGTTATTTTCATTTTGGGTAAAGCTGGTTGCTCTTCAATTTGGATAACTCTCAATATTTTTCGAATGTAATCGGCTTTTTCTCGCCCTTTAACGTACACATCATGTGTTTCCAGCGTTAGTGTTTTCCTTTAATCTATCTGTAAGATCGTCAGTCAATTTTCTCCATCTCATTTTAGTAGCAAAAGATATAACTTTAATAAAGCAAATTTTCCAGATCTTTATAACGCTTTAGCAACAATTAACTGGTCCAAGGTAACTGAATGTATTAATGTAAACGATGCGTGTGATAAGTTTTATTACATTTTATATGAAACGTTTAATGCACATGTACCCTGTTACGGGAATTTTAGAACTAACCAAAAGTATCCTGCATGGTTTGATAAAAAATTATATCGAACATTAGAACGAAAAGCAGATTCTACCATAAATACAAGAATCTCGGATGCGGGTATAGTTTCATCAAATTTAAGGAATTGCGATCGTTAATTAAACAACAAATCAACACTGCCTACAATGAGTATGTTAGGACAGTCGAAGTTTCTATCACTTGCAATAGTAAGACCTTTTGGTCGTTTGTTGAACTCGAAAAGGTTCTTCTAGAATACCAGGAAGTTATATAAAGACAACAATGTATTGGATAACCCACAAAATATAGTAAATGCTTTTGCCCATGAATTCCAGGCGGTATATCAGATTTGACGATGCAGGACGTTAACGTCATGCATCCTCAAATCTTGACTTTTAAATATTAATATTTCAAATATATCAGAGAATGATATTAGGTTGGCTATCTCTAAACTAAAAATAAACCAACAGCTGGTTTTGATCAAGTTCCGAGTTATCTTATCAAGGATTGCTCAGACATACTTATGCAACCACTATTAGCAATCTTTAATCTATGCTTAAAACGGCAACGTTTCCTGATAATTGAAAATCACGAAAATCTGTCCTGTACTAAAATCTAAGGATCCCGCTGATATACGCAATTATCGACCGGTTGCAATTCTTTCCAATTTTTCTAAATTATTTGAACTGATTCTGTATAGTCACATTTACAGATCTGTAGAACCATACATATCACCATATCAGCATGGTTTTGTTAGAAAACGTTCCACCTGCACAAACCTTTGTTCTATCTCTCAATTTATCGCAGCAAATCTAGACATTCAAAAGCAGGTAGATGTGATTTATACTGACTTATCTAAAGCTTTCGATTGTATTGATCACGATCTATTATTGGCTAAGTTAGAAAGTTACGGTTTCAGTAGATTATTGGTTGGCTTTTTTAAATCTTACCTAGGTAATCGGAATCAAAGAGTAGTATACAATGGTTATACATCACCTCCATATGTAGCAAAGTCCGGCGTACCGCAAGGTTCACATTTAGGTCCTTTGCTTTTCGTATTATTTATAAATGACCTTGCTGAAAAACTTGATTGTAAAACTTTAATGTTTGCCGATGACGTCAAAATTTTTGCATCTGTCACTAATCTGAAGGACTGCGTTGCGTTGCAGCGTAATCTTTCAGCTCTTTCTAATTGGTGTAGCTATAATAGGCTTAAACTTAATATTAGTAAATGTAGAGTTTTATCGTTTTCTAGAAAGCGCAATCCTATACATTTTGTATATGAAATTAATTCTATGACAGTCGACCGTTGTGCAGGTATGAAAGACCTGGGTGTACATTTTGATATCGAATTATCTTTTAATCAGCACATGATGGACATCGTTTCATCAGCCAACAAATTATTAGGGTTCGTAATACGCCAATCTAAACAATTTACGAGCATCCGTACGATTAAGATATTGTTTTATGCCTTGTGAGGTCTAGGCTTGAATATTGTGCATTAGTGTGGTCACCTCGTTATGGCTGCTACAAAGTTTTAATTGAGAATATTCAACGCAAATTCCTGAAGTATTTGTGCTTTAAGATGTTTAATGCTTATCCTGAGAAAGGTTGTTCAAATACAATGTTGCTTAACACCTTTGATATGCAGTCTTTAGAGACTAGAAGGAATATCATAACTTTGTCATTTTTATACAAAATGATACATAATTATATTGATTGTGCATCTATTCTTGCCAACATTTGTTTTCATATTCCTAGGTTAGAAACAAGACAAAGATGTACATTTCATGTCCCTTTTGCCAAATCTAATTTACTTTTAAAGTCACCAGTGGTTAAAATGTGTCAATTGTACAATGAGATATGTTCTAATTGTGACATATATTGCTCTCCATTAACTTCTATAATTGACTGTTATGTTAACTACAGTAATAGGGCTTAAAGGGTTTCAAGGGACTGTCCTATTGTCAACTATGTGTCCTTCTTGTAAATCATTTTTGTTTTTAGTGTTTACAGTCACGTAACTATGTGGGCATTATTGTTATTATTGTTATCATTATAATTATTATATTATTATTATTATCATTGGTAGTACATAATTAGTTACTACTCACGTTGATGGGTTGATTATATATTTATATAAATCTTTGTATATGTGTAATATTATATAGTTTGCTCTGTAATTGGCTTTTGCTGTTGGGCAATAAAGGTTATTATTATTATTATTATTATTATTAGTTCACGAAGTATATGTGGAAAGAGATGTGTTGAGGTATATTCAGATCCCCATTTGATGCAGTGATGATTATTGATTGACCAGGTGGCTTGTCGTTGAAATTCCACATCTAACACGTGTCACGGAAATGGTGGTTTGAACAGAAAATGGGCAGCTTAATTTCCATTATATATTGCTAGCTCTTTGGGTGTAAATACATGTTTCGCCGGTTTGAGTCCCTGTGCATGAACTATTACAATCATCGTCTCTGTAGCGTGACCCCATAACTAACTTTTAACTACTTATGAGTACTCGCAAAACATATGCACAATTTTCAAAATAGTTTGGAGTACTACAATTTCAGAATTTTAAATGCACAAGAACGCATATGTGTAGTTTAATTAAACCGCACAATTCGAAGCATAAGTTTCCCTTATGTGCATGTGTCAGACATCTATTTATAACTTTACCTAATATCTAATTGCTATTCACAGCACTTTAGGTTTACCTTAAAATTATTCATCATGATTGCACCATCCTTATATAGATGCATCAGTTGCATTCAAGATTAAAATACGGATAAGATTGGACAGGATTAGGACCTTGAAAATTATTTTTTTTTTTTATTTCTCTGAATTGTAATATGGCATGACCTTGAAATTTAAAGCAAATGGTGGGAGTAGCAGGTGAAATCTACGTCTCTTTAACTTATATGAAAAAGAACACCATATTCACAACACTTAAAGTCTTTATTTTTTAATTATACAATACAGTTCCTTAAATCTAATACATATAATTGTGTTTTGAGACATTTACCAGCAATCCACCTATAAGCTGCAGGTTGATTTCTAAGAATTAACTCCTTGACTCTACCAAATTGCTTGAACAGCCTAACCTATCTTCAACACAGAAATTCGTATAATGTGATCCAGAATCGATCTTCCAGGTGTTGATTCTACTGCCCTTCTAATTTCTATATTTAGATTTAACCTTGACTAACTTCAAAGTGCTCCAGACTTCTTTGACCTTGATGCTGCTGCTCTTTGACTTAGACTAACTTCAGAGTGGTGCAGACTTCTTTGGTCATGATGCTGCTGTCCTTTGACCTTAACTAACTTCAGAGTGATCCAGAATCGGTCTAATGACCTTGAAAATCGCAGACACATAACTCCAACTGCAGCGTCCAATCGGCTGGGAAACGGCTACTTGTGTTGCGAAACAGCTCTTTGTTTTGGGAAATGGCTCCCCTGTTTTGGGAAACGGGGATCTGTCTTTGGGAAACGGGTTCAATTCTTGGGGAAACTACTTCATCCTGGTGGCTTATGACAGTAGTATTATGAATCCACATACTGTAAGCATAATATTTTTATTACAATTTAGCCAATACAAGAACGACAACGTCTATGATACCCCCGACCTTTAGAATTAACGTCTTGACTCAGACAAGAATTGCTTGGGTGACTCTGAAAGGTAGAATCCCCCACGCCTTAAAAAGCCTATTTAATATTGATTTATAGGAATTAACACCTTAGCTCAGCCAACAATTGCTTGGTGACCTTGATAAATATACGTAGGCAATGTGTATGATGGCAATGTGTATGATGACCTTGAAGCGTCGCCTGAACAATGGATCGCCTTTGTTCTTGAAAACCGATTTCTCAGAATTGAGCCTGAAATGGTGGAGGTGTCTATATAACAATCTATTCTTATAAATGATGACGCTAACTCGGTTAGAACAATTGATCGCCTTTGTTCCTTTCTCAGAGGTGTGACCTTGAAATGGGGGAAAGGGCTACCTGTGTTGCGAAACAGATCCCCTGTTTTGGGAAACAGCTATCTGTATTTGGGAAACGGAACCAGTTTTCTGGAGGCGTGACCTTGAAGGTAAACTTCCAAGAATTGCTTGATGACCTTGAAACATGCTTAGCATAGACAACGATCTGTATGATACCTTTTGAGAATTGTAATAACTTAATTAACACAGCTTGAGACAGAGGTCAATGAACTTCCTAGAATTGATGGGGGCGTGACCTTGAAATTTTCCACAAAAATTTGATTTAGAATCGACGTTGTTTTCTTGGTGGAAGAGCATCCTCCTATATACCCCCACTTGAACCCTGAACGTGTGACCTTGACAAAACGAGAAGGTTGATCACGTAACCTTGAAACCCTAAGAATAAAATTTGACCTTGAATCGGGTTGTGCGTTCGTTAAGAAGCATGGCAATGAGAGCAACCTTGAAGCGAGACCTTGAAGATACTGGACAGCGTGACCAACCGTTCCTACTACCTGACCTTGAAGCGGACAATCTGTACGGGAGCGTCAATGACCTTGACCTTGAAAACCAATCTAGTAACTTTTCTAGTGTCTTTTTCAAATCTAGTTACTTCAGTGACCTTGACCTTGAAGAATATACTTTGATACAGGCAAGGTGTACCATAACCTTGACCTTGAACATTCATGCACTTGGATGCTTTGACCTTGAAGCGGGGGGCGCGTGCGTGCACGGCGAGTGTCCCTATAGCATATCACGCCTCACCTTGCAGACTTTAACTTCGATGCAGACAACGTGATGGCCTTGACTGTGAACACAAGCAGTATAACTCTCGTGACCTTGAAGAGCATCCTCCTATATACCCCCAATTGAACCCTGATGCAGGGACGTGTGACCTTGATGCAAGGAACGCGTACGTTCACGAATGACCTTGAGGAATCTGCAGGCAATGTGAGCGACCTTGGCCTTGAAAACGAGAAAATTGATTCCTATAGTATATGTGACCTTAAAAAGCATCCTCCTATTATATTTGCGAACACAAACAACGATCGTGACCTTGAGGAATATAGAGCATACAAAAGGTCAATGCACTGGAAATGCCGCATGACCTTGAGATAAAAGTCTATGACCTTTGAGCGAGCTTGAAGCCGCGTGATCTTGAAAATATCGATGACCTTGGACATTTCCAGCCACGTAACTGTGAATTTTCCCACCACATGGCTCAGCCAAGGATTGATTGTGACCTTGAAAGGGCGTTACCTTGACCTTGAAGGCAATATTAGCGACCTTGACCTTAAAAACTATGCAGCGAATGTGTATTGGAGCGTGACCTTGAAGAACATCCTCCAATTATCTCTGAGAACACAAACAATGCTCGTGACCTTGAAGAACATATGAGCATCGTACCTTAACAGGTCAACTAAGTGGCAACACCGCATGACTTTGAGACATAGGTCAAGGAATTGTGAGTGATCTTGAAAAAGGTGAATGAACTGTAACGGTGACCTTTAGACATGGCAACGTCGCATGACCATTATAACGCGAATGACAGACCTACTTCCACGAAAGGTCAGAAGGCTGATATGTATATATATATATATATATATATATATATATATATATATATATATATATATATATATATATATATATATATATATATATATATATATATATATATATATATATATATATATATACTATCACCTATGAAGTGGGGTAATTTAACCTCACTTTTGAGACGTTGCAACACTGCAAAGTGGTCTAGAAGTGCAGTAGCTACACTACTCATAATTAATAGAAACAATTGTTTGGAATTGATTCAATATTTAGAATTCACTAGAGACGAAGGAAGTCGATTTTCTAAATTATAATTGTTTTGTTGATAATCGAATTCCCTCTCATTAATGATAGTTGCGTTGCAGAATCCGAACCAATTGTAACCAATTGGTTTTGATTTACAAAGGTAACGCTCATTAACTAAACTTTACATTTATTGTTATCACATTTCTATTTGTGTAAATGAACTTTAATAATTACTCAACAAATTCCTTTTTCCTTTCATCGCGATGCTCTAGCTAGCTTAATAATGTAACAAATGGTTATTTTTATTATTCATCAAAATTATCCTCAATTTTATATTGATTATCTGTATTCTGTAATCAATTGAACTTGCTTTCTTCAATGTTTACATATTCAGTGTTTGTATATGCTTTTTACGCTTTGTAACAGTCAATAATAAAAAATAAATCAAAAGTCATGACATTTAATTAAAACAAATTCTATATGCACACTATTTTGTTTACAGCATTATATAAAAATGATTCTAATTCTATGTTAGTATTTTTATTAATATTAACATGCAAAAACAATCCTTTACGAATGATCAACGAAATATATTTTCGTTCAGCATTTGTATCTAAACATAAATTTAAAGTAAATAAAACACTAATTTTCGTTTATTTATACTGTCAAAAGGTTCTTACTGGTTATCACTCCGTTCGAACTGGTGACGTAATGCTTGCGTTCCTTAGACCGGTGAAGAGGCCTCAAATAGGTTATAGACTGCTGCCGTCTTGCTCTTTTTGTTCTTTTCAATATCTTCTTTGGATCTTTGTTGGGGGTGAGTGCGATTCTAATTTTCTTTCATCAGTTAATGATTTTAGTAAATAATTGCTCGATATATTTACACTATACAGTTTTTACTTAATTGTTCAGTTTTCATTACAAACGGCGTGCGCAACAAACAGCAGGTGAACTACGAAAGACCGTGGTTTTAATTATCAATGTTTTTTAGTTATTATACTTTATATATCGATGTGTTATACTGGATTGATTGTCTTATTTTATATTTATCACTCGCCTGCGAAACATCAACTTAGAACACTTTCAATGCGCAATTCAAGCGCGGTTGTAAATTATTGTGCAATCGTTTTATTACCACCAATTTGATAAAATTTACAATATAATTCGTTTTAGATTTTCTTTCTCACTGATAAGGAAAATAGCACTTATATTCTCTTAACACAATGCTAAATGAATTTTCGTTATAATTTCACAATTTTAATTGCAGCAACCGCTTTTCAACCAACTCTGATCGTTTATTTAATGCGAGTCTTTCTGATCGCTTACTTCATGCGACTGACTCACGAAAACGTCATTATGACAGCGTCTCTACTTGCCCCCGTTTACAAAACAGTCATACCTGCAAATTTCCGCGTATATTTAAAAGCTTTCCAATTTAATATGCAAATATTCGTCGAAACAAGCTCAAGCTTTTCATCTTAACATTAATTGCATCTACACACAAATAACCAATAACTAGTTAATGTCATTTAACAGCTCGAAATTCGAATTTCTAATGCCTCCATTACAATATAAATATTACAAAAGAAAAGTGGAAGCATATTCACCTTGAAGCAACCAAAAAAGTGGTTCCCAAAGAGAATATACGGTCCTTAAAAGAGGCCGTTGGGCATCAATTATATTTGAAGCGATTTGGAGTAATAAACAACTACCATGCACCTGGTCCTTCAGTTGTGTCAAAATTGCTCATAGTACTTCGGCTAAAGCATATTGCGTTATTAGGGGAAAATGTCCGGATTGTAACACGAGCATACAGGCCTTTCTCTATTACAAACCACCCGAACAGAGTGATGTAACTTTTGAAGTTTTTATTAAAGGTTTCGCCACATACACCACCAAACAAAAAGACTCTTACTTGGCGAAGAAGGATTTGATGTCACTGCTAGACCTAGTGACACAAGCACATACCCTTCAGAGTGGAGGTGAAAAGAAGCGGACCATTTAATTAAAAAGGTGGGACACATCGAATCTCTACATTTATGTTCAAACACTGTTGTAGCAAAAGCAAAACAAAAATTTGAACGAAATAAATACAATCTTTTGGCATTAAAGCTTGTAGAATATTGATTATACGTAAAATATCAACCGAAATGGATAGCTAGTATCCATAGTATCTCATTAGGCCCCTTTGGGTTCATTATTGGACAAATGAACTATTGTTTGCATAAAAAAGTTTTCAAAAACATTGTGCATTGATGCAACTGTGTCATTAGTAAAAAAATTAGAAACATTCTCTTAGGATGCTCATTAAACATTGCACTTCCGCATGATAATTTTTCAAATGCTCGGTTAATATCAAACGACTCACAACTTCATGTTTTGATGGTCATAAGGAAAACGAAAATTCAAGACATCTGGCCTATGTGAAATTCTTGTTCGTATTCTTATAATGCCATCGTCATCAAGAAGAGGACACAGCGTAGAAAGTTTGGGATCATCAATTGATTCTGGAAAACTTTCTTCTTGTATTAACTTAATGACATATTTCTCTGCATTATGCATTTATAGTGCTGTTAAATCATTCTCATTCTGATTGTTCCTTTTACAGTTATTGATAAATCTTCTTATTCACACCATAAGTCGAATTTTCCTTGTAGGTACACAAGGATGAAATGACTGTTTTCTTCTTTTCAGCATTGATAAGTTCTTCATTACAATCATATTTTTCAACATTCCATTTTTCTATTGGTCTTTGAAGCCATAAAGGACCCTCCCACCATCTTCCATCGATAAATTTTTTTGCAAAACATCCTCTAGATGGAAGATCTGCTGGATTTTGTTCACTAGGTACATAAAACCAATAATTTATGTTTGTTAACTTTCTAATTTCTTCTATCCGATTCCAAACAAATGGCTTCCATTGTTCTCCTCTTTTTATCCATGAAAGTGCTGTTGAAGAATCAGTTCAATAAAAATATCTAATTCTTGGATCCAAATTTTGAATAATGCCTTGTGATAGCCTTGCTCCAATAGTCGCTGCTAATAGTTCCAATCGGGGTATGCTTAATGTTTTCAATGGTGTAACTCTAGATTTTGCTTGAACAAAACATCTAGGAATTTTGGTGGACGCTAACAAAGGTATCATTTACCCATTTAAGAAACTCATGAAGGGTATCTAAACTTCTGTTCCCAACAAGATCAAGGACTGATGACAGAAAATTATCTCCAACTGGTTCATTTTCTTGTAGTGTATACTCCCGCCCTCTAAGATCAAATTTTCCTTCCATCAGGAGCCTATTAGACTCATCAAAAAATTTATGTAAATCATTTTCATTGTCAACACTTGTGATTACATTACCCACCTAACAGGATTTAAATTGCTTCACTATAACTTTTGAGGAACAATGAGAATTTTCAGATAGAGCTTTCTGTAAACGATATTCTAATACTGCTCCTAATAGGAATGGACTACTAGTAATTCCAAACATAACCCTAGTATGTTGAAAAAAATTTATTTTATTCTCTTTATCACACCAAATAAATGTCAAGAATTCTCTGTCTCTTGGATTAAGACCAATCTGCAAAAAAAGATTTTCGAATATCAGCTACAACAGCAATTTTCTGTTTTCTAAAGCGTATTAACATCTCTGGAATTAACTCAACTAGATTAATGCCTTTCTCTAAACATTGATTTAACGATGGTTGTTTTCTTTCATGGGCTGTAGCATCAAACGCTGGTCTAATTTTCGTTGTGGAACTTGTTAGTTTGATAACAGGGCGATGAGGTAAAAAATATCCCGAATCTTTTGAATTTTCTGCAGGAATTTCTTCAATAATTTCTTCTTCTAACCAATCATCAAATACTTGACTACAATCATCATAATAACCTTGACTGTTTAATCTTTTTTTACACCGTGTTGTCTTTTTTCTGCCAAATCATAATTTGTAGGTAAAGGAGGACGATCAGCGATCCATAGCATATCTTCCGTCATCTCTTCTCGTCACAGTACTAAGAAAATGATCCATTACAAGTTTTTCGTTTCTTTAGGATCTTTTTTTCCAATAATATCTAAACTCCATAACTGAGATATTGCAATGTCGCTAAACAGCATTGAATTTATTGCCATTGAAGAAGTAGAAATTTTAACCTTTTCTTCTGTTTCAATTTTACCCATCTATGTCCAACCTAACAAAGTATGTATCGCAGTAAGACCACAAGATAATTCATATTTTCTCCCGCTTAAAAGTTTTCCTATTATGTCTGATCCAATGAAAATGTCAATTAGGCCATCTTCAGTGTCTGTTATTTCCATGCCTAATTTTTTGAATTCAAATAACCAAGAACCGGAACGTACTAATGATACATTATTACAAATGACTGGCTGACTTGGTACTTCAAAATTACATGCATAATCTTCTGTAAGACTTTTAACTCTTACACAATAGCAATTATGATCAACGGTCTCTGTCAACCTACCTCCAAAAAGTGTATGTATCAGTTGTTCTTGTAGAGTTACATTATATCCTATGTCTCAACTAAAGCTGAAGTGTGAGCCACTATCAAAAATTACTCGTACTCTATGTGTCTTTTGTTCTCCTCTTAATAATACTATAGTCGCGGCAAACTCTTTTCCAATGTGGGGATAAACGTCAGCGCTTGACATTGTTGCCAAACGTATGAAATTCGACGTCAACATAATACTTAGGTTATATTGTTTACATTTATTTTGAAAATTAGTTTTTGATGGAAATACTCGTTCTCAACTAAGTAACAATACTTTTAACAGTTCTTAGATCATTTTGCGATGATTAAGCAATTGTAACATTTTGAACAATGCAAACCACACGAATCGAAAATCTCAAAATGTGGAAAACGTCAAAATTAGAAGTTATGTGTAAACAGAAGAGCTGACAACATTGTAATTTATTCGGCAGTTCTAACAACCCAACAACGTGTATTTCACTAACATAGATATATCATTTGTAATTATCAGGGTTATTATGGAAGTTGGTATGTTAAATTTGTCTCTCTCTAACAATTTCACCCCCACAACGGAAAAGATTTTGCCGTGACTCTACTATTGTTTGCATAAAAACCTCAGGGTATGTATGATTCGATAATGACTGCTCCGTAATCGAAGCAGGTTTATTACGACACCTTAAACAACTTATTTTGGTTTTGCATTTTCGTGCTCCGTGACCGAATTTTAAGCATAAATAACAGCATCCATTTTCAAATATAATTTTCTTTTTTCTTTCTACTGACCATTTCATTGCTTCGTTGCAATCGGAACTGTCATGTTCACATTTTAAATAATTTCTGTTTAATAAGTCAGTTACCGTTGGTACCAAATTTCTGTTTGTTTCTGCTCTTTTCTTCTCAGTAGGTTTTCTATTTTCAAAACCAGAAAGAGCCAAATAAATTCTATCTTCACTCTCGACATCCTTTTTTAAAAATTCAATTAATTTGCTCAGTCGGTCTTTAAACTAATACTGTCGATATAAAAATTACTTTTTTGCCAAGCTCTTATTAAATCTTCATCTAGACATGATTCCACTAAAGGATATAAAATAGCAGCACAGGAATCAGAAGTTATTTGTAGAGTTTCTAAGGCCCGCAATTGAGATTATATTGTATCATAAAATTTAGAAAGTTTGTTCTTGCTACTTAAATTATTTAAAACTAATTTTATAAGTTCTCTTACATAAATTTCAACCAAAATATCTTGTCGTCTAAAACGAGTTTTCAGGCTTTCAATTACCTTGGAGTAATTGTCACTAGTTGCGGGATAACTTTCAACTAATTGACGAACTCGTGAATTTGGAATGGTACATTGTAATAAATAATGAAATTTATCTTGGTCTTCCATATCAGGATCTTCATCAATTCTATGAAATTGACTCCAAAAAGGTAGCCAATCCTTTAAATCGCCCTCAAACTTTTTGAACTCAATTTTGGGAAATTTCAATTTAATTTAGAAGTTGAAGATTTATTGCAAGAACTAATACTAACAAGATTACTCTTTGCTCTACTTGCAACTTCAACTCATGGTACTCACAAATTAGCTTCCATTTCATTATTACGTAAATCAGTATTATCTTCTTCAGTAGACTCAAAATAAATCAATTAAAAGTTGACTAAGTTCATTAATACTAATAATCTTTTCATCTAAGATTTTTATATTAGCATTTACTTCTAACATGTCATAAGAATCTTCTCTAAGTTTTCCAACTACACTATTATAAATACGTTGGAAAGCATTCCTATTCAAGTCTAGGCTCTCCTCGCTTTCTCCATCTCTTACAACAAAAATCACGTCGTGGTCACCAATATGATGCAAATCAGCAAGTTTACCACGTGTCTAACCATCATATGACATAAAAAGAATGAGTGGGCTCGATTAAGCTCAGGCGTACAGTCGGAAGACCGCAGAGCACTCGGATGCGTGGTTGTTTTGGAGGTATAGCTTAAAATAATAGTAATCTGGTTAGATAGGAACCGAATATGAGTAGGCGCCACAGACTTTAATAAGGAAATACTCAACAAGTGTTGAAAGGAGAGTAAACTCTGAAAAGCCTGAAACAGGATTTACCAAAAAGAAAGAAATAAGAATGAAAGGAGGAAGTAGAAATGAGTTGACAATTTCCCCGATAAAGTAATTTTATTGTCGATATCCTGAAAAAGAATAAAATAAAAAATATATATAAGATAACATTCCACCAAAGCCCACGATGGCAAGCAATTTGCCTCAGCTTGTGCCCACGGCAAGTATAATTCTAAATTTCAATAAAATAAAAAAAGTAAAATTATTATATGCCCCTTCTGGCCGTTGTAAGATCTCACTGTTCGTATTCGAATTGGCTAATTTAACACATAATCCCATTGGCATGTTTAGTAAGATAAAAAAATAAAAGAATTTCATTAATGAACTTGCTTGCCTTACGCTTCACACAGTATACAGTAAATTGGAAAGCTTGTTCGGTCCACAGTAAATAACTACCGTAAAAACAAAATAATCAAGAAATTTATAGGAAATAAATTGGCCTGAACAACCTTGTCCATAAGAAAAGTAATGTACATAACACATAAAGATTACGAGACAAAATTACAAATTCATATAAAATTAAATGTTTTAACATTTGCAGTAGTTCACGTAATACAGATCATCGTTACACCCGGTATATTGCAATCAAAACAGGAGTTAAATAGTTGGGTGAATGTAGCCACAGAAGCTAGAATTAATTAGGTCAAAATGGAAGCTAAAAATGTTTGGGTGTGGTCTATCTATTTTAACGATTCAATTAAAATTTTACTTGTGATTGAGTGCAAAATATTCAAAACAGAATTAGTGAATATATATATATATATATATATATATATATATATATATATATATATATACATGTTAATACTAAGTGGTTACACGAAAATGGCAGTTAGATCTCATTAAAATAAACAACTTTTTTAGTTCCAATTTTTGATTTTGTACCCCGGTTCGAAGTTATAGCTCTTCGTTTGTTTTTCGAAAAATAGTCAACTTTTTATTTTAAGGACTATTAATAAAAATAAAAAGTTTCTGAATTATCTTTCGATTCTCTAGAAGATTTGTATTTACAGCTATTTTCTATTTTTCAAATAACAAAATGGCGACCGATCAAAACTTCAAACCAAGATATTTTGATAACCACTGATCGATTTGTGAAAGTAAAACATTTATAAAATCGTTAAATTACCTACTACAGTATTTGCCTAGAAAAATTTATTAATTAATTACAAAAAATTTATTCAGTTAAGTACTAGTATTACGCTCACAACTATTAACAAACTAAAAAACATTTAAAACGAAGTAACTTTCTGACATTAAATACTATAGAAACAAAAGAAGTTCAGATGTGAAAAATGCACTATAATAAATTTTTAAAGTGGCCGCCATTCGCAGCAATGCACGCTCGGCAGCGTTTTTTAACGTTGGTAGAAACTTTCGCAAGGACTTCTGGCCTTTCTTTGATATCTTCTGCTGCAGCCACGATTCTAGCCACTAGTTCTAGCTCTGTATTCACTGGTGTCTCATACACCAAGGTCTACATCTTACCCCAGAAGAAATAGTCTAATGGTGTTAAGTCGGGGCTCTTCAAATGCAGGTGTTCGACGTAATCTATTGGAATTTCCACCAATTGTTGGGTAAAACCTACCGGTCTCAGATAATCGTCTACAAATTTTTCTAAAAAGTTGACTACTTGGTTGTCGACGATTCGAGTATCTCATCAGATATAGTCGTCGAGCTTCGTTTGCATTACCAAAAGCATGTGAAGCAGTAATAATTCATTATCACATAAAATACAGACACGACTTTAGAATATGTAATTTTACAACTTACAAACAATATCACATCCTTCAGTTTGAAGTGCGAATATCTTGGTTCACTTGTTCTAATCTTGTTTATTGTATAAGGCTCCTTTGATGCAGATGTTTTTAGTTTGTTAATATGTAGTGTGCATGGGTAACGACACTAACTAAATAATCTTTTTTAAACAATTGAAAGAACTTTTCTAGGTAAATACTGTAGTAGATAATTTAACGATTTTATAAATGTTTTACTTTCAAAAATTGATCGAGTGGTTATCAAAATATCTTGGTTTGAAATTTTGATCGGTCGCCAATTTGTTATTTGAAAAATAGAAAATAGTTGTAAATACAAACGTTCTAGAGAATCGAAAGCTAATTCAGAAACTTTTATTTTTATTAATAGTCCTTAAAATAAAGAAGTTGTGACTATTTCTCGAAAACAAACGAAGAGCTATAACTTCGAACCTACAAAATCAAAATTGAACTAAAAGTTGTTTATTTTAATGAGATCTAACTGCCATTTTCGTGTAACCATAGTATTAACAGTATATATATATATATATATATATATATATATATATATTGTAATGGCTAAATTAATTTAATATAATGAATGTGTAGGGGAAATTATAAATGGGGATAGGGTTCAATTTAAAAAAAATAAATGTATTTATATTATTATGCACCGTACTAGTTCAGATCTCATATGGGGATAGAGTTCTATTTGTTGGGAAATTAAACATGAATGGTGTATATTTGGTGTATATTTAATGTTTTTATAATTTGAATTGATTTGAATTAAATGGCATTTATAAGTACTGCTGGTATTATTAAATGATTCTTTTTTATATGAATTCAACGTTATATGAAATTTCTTGTATATTAAATGAGACTTACTAAAATTTGTACAATAACGCATGCGTTGTGTATAAAATGAATTCAAATACCAAACTGTCAAATTTGTTACATAATAATTTCCTAAAAATGTGCTTTTGATTTTGTAATTGAAATTTGGAAAGAAGACTAAATTTTTACATGTTTTACAGATGTTTACACAGCAGTTGCATAAACATTTACACCTACACATACAAAAATAAATGCAGGAAATAACACAATTAATGAATACAAATAGCAGAGTTAAAATTAAAAATTAACTCACGTGTGCATCGGTATGTCTGCAAAAAGATGCGTTCATACAGCTGGTTTCAATTACACACGTAGGATCCTTCCAATCGATGAGCGAAGTTATGGATCCAAACTATTTGCTACTGCAGTATTTCCAATAATTCCACGTATTCCCTCGGATTAATGGTTGCTATTGTAGTGGTAACGTGCTTATAATAGCTTAAATGTTTCACTCAACCACTAAATTATTAGTTAAAATATTTATTTAATTGTTTTAAAATGTTTCAATACTTTTCGGTTTATCTAATGTTTTAAAGTTGTAAAAATTTTAAACTAATATCACTTTTCTTTTTAGTATCCGGAATGGAATATCAATTATTATTATGTCGCAGCAGGAATAAAATATCATTTGGGAAAAAAATGAATAAATTTTATTTACGATAACGTAACCACAAATAAATTTTAACAATCGAACTTTTTTAAACACGGCAAACATAAATCGTAACAACCGTTAAATTTGCATCGTAATTAACTTTACGAACATGGAAAATTTATCGGTAACCTCACTTAAATTTAAGCAATGTAGGTTAAATAACAATTGTTTCTGAACTTTTTCTTCTCTTCGTTAAACTCGTATTAACATTTCCCGATAATAAATGTGGTTATATAACGTACTTGTTAACACAAACACCACACTTTTTCATATAAAAAATTCAAACTAATGAAAAATAAAGAGAGAGAGAGAGATTCTGTTCCGGAACAATTCCTTATATACCCTCCTGTTAGTTACAACATTTTCAATTTTTTTTTACAAATCCAAACATGGTAACCAAGTCTGTGATTGATCAAAATATATTTGAAAATCTAACTAAATTATAAATTGTGCTATAACTTTCTTATTAAACTACGGATTTAAATTTTAAAAACAGAAATAAAATCTGTGCAAGATTCCGCACAAAATGATACCAAACTTGACATATCTCTGTTAAAAAAATTTACGAATTGCCTTATTCTAAACTAAATTTGCTTATATCTAAAAAAATTTACTTTCTATACTTAAACTAAATGCATATTCGTGATCTGCACAAAATTTTGTATTGAAAAACATCTATTATATGTCCAAAATCTTAAATTTAGAGGAAAATTCTGTTTAGCATAGGAAATTTGTATAGTTAACCCCATTTCACTAAGTTTATGATTAAATGACCTGTACAAAGTAAATTACCGCTTGGAAATGAGGAAAACCTCCTATTAATTACATTAACAATTTATTCTAAGCTCATATTACTCTAAAAAACTTTAAATTTGTAAAAAAAACCTTAAATTTAAAACTTAACCTAACTTAATTTAAATATTCAAATAATTTGAGTATTAAACGTCCAAATTAATAACAATGTTATTCACACAACTTATAAAATCTGCATTTAATATTTTCAATGTTCACTTGCATCGTTTAAATTTTAGTCACTTTAACAATTCATCTTGTTTAACACATTTCTTCAAAAATCTTATACAAAAATGTATCTGCATGTAAATCTCATTATGTAAAATTGTTCTGTACATTGTTCTTAATGTTTACTATGCACTAACTTTTCTGTTGCACATCCACTTTCATTAATATTGTGAGTAATACATAAATCATGTTCGTCATGTAACCCTTTCTCAAATTTTTACATCGTTCCTGCATTTTACCTTACTTATAATAAATCCCTAATATAAACATAACTCTAAACTGTGTGTTAAACACCTGTAAAAATCCCAAATGCCAAAATATTTTATGTGAAATGTAAATTTAATGAAACAAAATCTACAAACTTAATCGTACTTACAGATATACTTATTTAACCTTCCTGACATGTTTTATGTAGCACAATGCTTTTATGACTGAACCAACTTGTACAAATTTTATTAAGCTGTTTCATCAAAACAAATCCACTTTCTTTACATCGTATACCAAATTACTTAAATAAATGCATTGTAAATGTATCGTAATTGAACTCATATTGTTCTATATGAAATACTAGCTTAAACTCTCAAATCCCTGTCTTAATCTTATCTAATCATCTCAATATATATATATATATATATATATATATATATATATATATATATATATATATATATATATATTGGGATGGCAAAATATCAAAATATGTTAAAAATAAATATCAATTAAAATTGGAAGAGAAGAGAGAGAGGAATTCAGAATCAATTCCTTATATACTATCCTGTTAGCTACAAAAATTTCAATTTTTTTCTTACAATACAAACAAAGTAACTAAGCTTTTGATTGGTTTTAACAAAGTTGAAAACTTGACTAAAATACAAATTATGCCATAACTTCCTTAATATACTTCTGATTTACATTTTGAAAACAGAATTGGAATCAGTGCATAATTCCGCACAACCTCACGACACATATTGGTTCAAAAATGTACGATTTGACATATTCTAATCTAAATTTACTTATATCTAAAAAACACTCAATTCTACACTTAAACTAAATACATATTCGTGAACTACACGAAGAACTGAACTAGAAAACATTTATTTAAACTCAAATATCTTAATTTTAAAAGAAAATTCTTTTTTATATAGGAAATTTATGTAGTTAACCCCATTTTCATAATTTTATGTTTAAATAGCTTGTACATAGTAAATTTCTACATGGAAATGAGGGAAACCTCCTATTATTTGCTCTAATAATTTATTCTGTGCTCAAACTATTCTATAAAAACTATAAATTTGCGAAAACCTTAAAATTAAAACTTAACCTAACTTTATACAAATATACATATAATTTTCGTCTCTAACGTCCAAATTACTTGAAATGTTACTCTAATAATTTGTTAAAACTGTCTTCAACATCACCAATGTTCATTTTTATTGTACTGTCTAAAACTTTCTCAACTCAACAATCCATATTGTTAAACACACTTCTTTAAAAATTTTGCACAAAAAGTATTTGTATGTAAAATATCCATATGTAAGATTGTTGTTTATATCGTCTTTAATGTTAATAATGCACTACTTCTGTTGCACTTTGTTGTACCCTAATTTTGTGAGTAATAACTAAACCATGTCCGCACCATAACCCTTTCTTAAGATTTTAGATCTTTCCTGCATTTCATCTAACTCGATACATGTTCTAAAGATAATTATAAATATAAACTGTGTGATAAACATCTGTAAGGTTTCCAAAATGCCAAAATACTTTATATAAACTGTAAATTTAATGAAATAGGTTCTACGAACTTAATCGTACTTACAAATATAACTTCGTCTGACCTTCCTGACATGCTCCTTACATAGCACAATGCTTTTTATGAATAAACAAACTTGTGCAAATTTCACCAAGCCTGTTTGGTCAAATCAAAATCAATTTCTTTCACTCGTTTACTATATTACTTAATAAAATGCAATGTAAAAATATTCTAATTTATCTCAAATTGCCCACTATAAGGAATACAAGCTATACACTCTAATCCCTGTCTTAAACTTATATCTAACCATCTCAAAAAGAATATATATATATATATATATATATATATATATATATATATATATATATATATATATATATATATATATATATATATATATATATATATACGGTTTTAGATAAAAGAATTTTGTGAAAGTGAACTGTTGGAAGTACCTTAAATGTATAAATTTAATTAAGAGGTAACAATTGTCGATTCTTTGATTACAAAATTAATAATATCAGTCCATTTATGTTCGTTGTAGAAATTCACTAAGGACCTCTTAGGTCTAATTGAAATTTGGAAGCACAATCGTGTAACCAGGTGATAAAGAAAAAAAATCTGACCTTTATTGTTGAAACCACTACTTATTTGATCTTGCAAATTTCGGAGAGATGCTAAAAGAAGGTAGTACGGAGATGGTAAAAGAAGGTAAATATAAGTACGATGTTTAATTAATTATGACCGTTCATACCTCTTACAGGTGACAAACGAGCCGGTAGTGAACATTCAACGTAATTTCGATTGAAGTGTCTATATATGTAAAGAATTAGTATTGAATACTTTTATATTCGAAAACCTGAAAACAATTTTAATTACCATGAGGTTATCGAAACATGTGCCACTTACCGAAGATGTGGACGAATGAATAATTTCAATTATATCCGCCTTTTAAAAGCGTTAGCAATACTTTTACGTAACAAAGCATTACTTTAAATGAGAATTTTCCAAAAAAATGATGCTTCAGCATCCAGAACCAGAAACGAAAAATTCTCTAGAAACCCAACTTCCACCATCAATGGCGTTCTTAAAATGAAGAAAGAAAAATTGGCCAACACCTTAAAAACCAATTTTACAAACTTGAGAAAATTTTTATTTAATCACTGTTACCAAAAGCTAAAAATGTGTAGAAAATATATATTTACTATATGTATATATATATATATATTTGACCCAAAGGGATCCCAGGTTTCTATTTAACTGCTTTATATTAAATGATCATAAATCTTAGAGATGTCGCTGAAGGTATTAAATTTGACTGATTTTAACTAAATAAGAGATGTGTACGAAAGTTGCATATGTTAATTTAAATTCAATTGGAGATGCGTAAAAATTTGCGAAATAGTGAATTGGAAGCATTCAACCTAAGAATAAATTGATGTTTTTTTAGTAAGTAAATTTGACAAAATGATGAAAGTTATCAAAAAGAAACGTTTTCCAATTAAACACGTAACAAGTTCCTAACCAGAATTCTTTATTTTAGTCTTCTGTTGATCTGATACTTATGAAGAAATCTAATTTAAGGCTGTTTTTTAACTTTTAAAACTTATTAATTCCAATGACACTTCTCTATTTATTTTTTTTATTGGTGCCCCATTTTACCTATTTAAAGCACGCCTTAGCGTGTTTAAATCGAACTTTCAAAAACGCGCGTTTTTTAAAGTTACCATGGCAACATCAACAACTCAAGAAACGTGAAGTCTAAATGATTATTGATCTGACAAGAGTACCTTGTAACGTCAAATAAAATATTATTAACAAATTCAAAACCATTATTTAAACATAATTTAACACTTTTAATTTTATAAATGAAAATAGAAAGTACAGTTAGGATTGTTAGATATATTAATTTTTATTTACATATTTTACATTATTAGTTCTTATTTCCATATTTTTGAAGTAATAGTACTAAATACTAGTTTATGTATTTAATAAAATTAATAATAATTTTTAATTACATATTTACCTTTGAACTTATTCGTTCATAAAAACTTACAATAATAATGCTAGTATTTATGATTTCAAGGTGCACCAATAAAAAAATAGCGTAAACTATTCGTGGATAACTGGTCTTTAAAACACTTACTCTATTTCGAGCACTCCGGCGCACGCGTGTTTTAAAGACCTTTTTATCCACTTATACTTTAATATACTATTTACAAACAAAAAAAAAATAACATATACAGGGTATAAGATAACCAATTTACATGTAAATCCGTACTTGAACTAAAGACAGAAAACAATATTTTATAAAACATGTAAATATAACTGCCTAACCTAATTACATATCTGAATTAAAAAAGTTGGGCTCTGCACAAATTTACTTATGGACATACTAGATTTAGTTCCTAACATAAAATATCATGTGGGGATTGACTTCAGTGCTCGGTAACGCTAATTGTACTTTGGTTGTTAAATCATCGTAAGCATTCCACAGTTCCGTTTTGCGGTTACTGTAACAGTGTCTAGCAGATCCTTCATTCGGAATATATGCTATTATTGCCTTTAGTATACAGTAGTGATTATCGTCTATAGATATACTTTGACGAAAATCTTTAAGTTTGTACTGTATGTAATTAAAGATGTTTTGATTTTTTAAATAATGTTTATCGGAATAGGTGCAAATTAAATTCCCTGGTAAACGACACTATACTGCAAAAATTGCGCATTTGCTATTGGCGAGGTTTGCTTCATTAATAGCAGTTTCTACAAATTGCACTCCGTTTTCAATAATAACATTTATATTAATGGGACACAGGATAATTTGTTTCTGTTGATTATATTGGCAGAGGTCGCATTTTTTAAATTCGCCCACACTGCCACTTTCCTTAAACAAGTATATTCTACGAAATTGTTATAGTATATTGAGTATCAAGAACAGTAAGGAACGTTTACCACAATTGAAATTATTTAATTTCTACTAAATAAACGAAAAGTCAAAAGTGAAGTTTTAAATAGAAATGTCCAAATTTTTTGTTCTTATTGTTGTGAAATATAGTACCTATATATAATTTTACGTTGGTAAGTAAAAGACGTCGGTGAGTAAAATCTTACTGACGAGTTGGGCCTCGCAACCAGTAAACATATCCCACTGTCTTGGAAACAGATATGGTAAATAAACCAAAATCGTGCAAAAATCTTTATTTCGGGGTTAATTGTTTTGGAAGATGTTATACTGTCAACAGTTTTTTTTAAGTTTGTATTTAATATGTGTAAGATGTGAAATCTGTTTGTATATATTGTTTTTGTTAGGCCTCAAACCGCTATTTCTATGATAAACTTAAATATTGCAATATTAATGTTACTGAGTAGAAGGCAGGCACGTTGGCCGCCATCTTAGATTTTGACGTCACAAAACCGCCCACGTGGGAAACCGTATTTTCCACCCCTATGGTTTATTTTCAGAGGCCTTTTTCAACCCCTTGATTTTCACCCTAATTTGGTTGTATTAAGAGCCTTTTTGACAGCCATGTCCTTTTTGTACTTGCGCTCATTTAGCACATTTAGGCCTTGGTCTTGGATTTGAGGTTAGGGAAGGATGTTGGCTTGTTTTCGGGGGCCTTTTTCAACCCTTGGGCGGAGATTAACCCCTAATTAAGGTCCTTTTGTCGGCCATCCTTTATCGACCTTTTCTATCGCGCATGTTTGAGAAGCGTGTTTAGGCCTTGAGCTTGGGTTTGGTCTTGGAGTTGGTTTTTGGGGTTGGACTTGGAGTTGGTCTTGGGGATGAGGTGGGGCTGAAGGCTAGACGTGACGACTATTTTTGGTAATTATCTCGCATTCTGATTGGTGGGGAATTTGAATTTGTATTCTAATAAGGGGCCCTAATGCTAACTTGTAAGACATGTGTAGATCTTTAACACTTGTTCTCGGGCCTTCGCCCCCTGTTGCGGCCCCTAGTTGGAAATGGTATGGGGCCCTAACCTTATATATAAGTGCAGAAACTAGCTCTTGGGCTTGGCCCCTATTGTGGCCCCCTTGGTGCAATTGTATGTGGGTTCTAACCTAATCTTACAGCTGTAGGTCTTCGCCCCCGTCATAACGTATAGACTAATGAACATTTTCTGTAATAGAAGTTGATCATGCACACCTCTCTCTTTCTCTCTCTCTCGGTTATCCGTTTCTCTCTCTCCCTCTCTTTCTCTTTCGGCTCTTTCTCACACACAAACAAATCAATTAATTAATTAATCAATCAATCTCAAACGAATCATGCTCGATCATATTAATCAGATCAATCTCAATCAACCAAAATTAATAAATCATGTCTTACAGTTTGCGGAAACCAGCTTACAGTTCAAAACTGAATACATTAAAGTCTAAATTAAATATGGCGTGAAATAATACATAATTTCTACCCTAAAGCGAATGATGCTTTTTATAGAGGCAGATTCTCTTTCTAAACAGTCACCACCTATATATTCGGCAAATTACGTCTGATTTATTTGGATGTTCAATTACATACAAACAAAATTGTTGCACAACAAACAGAAACGTGTTCATTGGCAGTTATAAAAACCTCATTAAAGGACCGGAAAGTAATAATTACTTATATATAACATAGAGTTAAATTAAATTAATATGTTTTTAAGAATATCAAATTGATATAATGGAAATAAGAGGCAAAAGGTTTTAAATCCATGAATACGTACCAGCTATTGTAGATCTGATTTTATGACGTTATCCTATAAGAGTAATAATACATCTAAAAATCTTTATCGACATTTTTTTTTAGCAATAGCAAGTAAACATATATTAAAAAATAATACGCATACCTTCAGATGTGTTTTTTCTTTCAACTAATAATAATCATATGTTGAACTGAAAAATTTTTATACATCTCACTAAACACGTTTTCTACTTATGAATGGCTGGATATAAACTGGCTACTGCTTTCCCTTATTAACTAATTTAGAAAGTAATACACAAAACCTGATTACTGCAACTCGTATTTAGCATTTATATTGTACTTATAAATTTACATTCAAAATAAAAAAAGACGATAACATGCTTTAAAAAAAATCTATTTTCACTTTATCCGTTTCACATCACTCTCGAGTCGTGTAATAAATACCTCCGCGGCATTAACCCCCTTATAAAGTTCTAATTTGCACAACGCATCGCCTACACCACACTTAATATTATAACTGAATGAGTATGGTTCATGTTTACATGTTTTTATCGTGAACGGTTGTTCGGGATCGGGTTCAGCCGAATTTACTGGTACTAATAGAGCTTCAAAATCTGCATAAATTACGAATGGTAGAAACATCTGTTTTTGATAGTTTCGAAACGCAAGTATATTTTCCGCATAGTACTCCCCGGTTCTACCTTTTCTATGCATTACGCCAGGTAATTTAGTGTATACGAAATTACAGTCATGAGACACGTATCGAGTTAATTGCTCTTGCGTTCTAAAGTAATGAATACATGAATCACAAAAATATTTTGCCCCATTACGTCGGCTTATTTGGTTGCTAAGTAAACGAGAAAAAATTTTTATCCATACATAATGCTGATTATCCGTTTGGTTACTAATAGTCATAAACTAACATGAATAGGTTGTTTAGCCATGGTATAGTAGAGAGGACCCACTACCTCAGAAATACGCTGACCATCACGATGCGTATCCTCCAGTCCATAAACATTGATAGAGATATTATTGTTGGACTCAAACGTTGAGATGTTAGTCAGTTTAGCAGGAAATTGTACACAATTCCAGTTGAATAACCTCCTGAAATTAGGGTAATAAGTCGTCAGTTGAGGTAACCCCGTCGGTGTCATTAATGCTGATACAATAGGCCACGCAAATCAGCAATTATCACTATTCTTCGCATTCACTATGGCATGTTTATGCGAAATTTCAGCCGGGACATTCATATAGGATGAACCCGTAGTGGGAGAAAATTTCAACATGTTTACATCTAAATATACGAAATGCACCAGCGACCACCCTACAAAACAACATATATTAATAATATAATACTCTACTACTCATAACTCACACCAGAATCTTTATGCTGAAATTCTGATTGCTTCGCATCCAAGATACCCACTACTCTTTGAAAATACTCTTCCAACACCCTCCCGACACTCAACATACCATATTTCGTTTGAAAGGACTTTAATTCAGTGCTTTCTCTACTGTTCAGAAAGTACAACCCAAACAACTCAACATTTCATTTCAATGAGAAGTGGTTTAGCAACTGAATTTGTATTAGTTTCAAAACATTCACTTTAGCGTCACCCATAAACGTCTGCATATCGGTATGGGTATTGCATGGTGATAGTCTATACGAAACAATGCGTTGTTTAAAAGCATTGCGAATCACACATTTGCTCTGTGCCTATTGCTTCTAAGGTGTCCTTGATAAGCATATCGAGGAACACCAATCGCACAATCAGTGCAGTGCACAATTTAAACACTTTTGCTACTTTTATTTTGTACTGGTTCGCTGCTTTGGTCACGTTTCCGTGAGTTTTTTAAACCCGATTGCCCTGGTTCTCCAAAGGAATCATCAGCATGCCTGTGTTGCACATTATTCTTTAAGTTGTTTAACCCTGACGATCCAGGTTGTGCAAGACGTTCACCAATATGGCTATGTTCCGTTCTGTTCGCATCGGAAGTACTTGGTTGTACCACATTTCTAAGTGCGGTATGGTTTTGCGGTGCAGCCTGCGGCATCTCTGAAGGTGGGGTAGTTGGAGTACTTATCCAACATTGATGTAGTAAAGAGTCTTTTCTGGAAAATTTCTTCAGACATTCACATTGAAACGTTTTATTGCGATCTGTAACAGAGGGAATGTATAAACAATGTATAAGTGAATGGGTAGAGTTACGTGTTTTGTTATCATTCCCTTTTTTAACTGTTTATTGCTCTTTATTGGTTTGTAGCATTTATTACTATCATGTATTACAACTGTTAAAAAAAAGAAGTTATATCCAACGATGCGAACGAGGACGCAACGTAACATATCGCCAGGATAGGATAATATGTATGATGGATATATCAGGTTGAGGGATAGAGTAGTGTACGAGTAAGGGAACAATAACAATGATAGTCTTGGATAGTGTTGCTGAGCACATATATTCTACCCAGCATTGTATCTCACCCTGCCATGTGCTTTGGGATGGAAGCAAAGTATTACCCCCACCTGTTTTCCAGAAACTCCGCTACGCAAGTAAGGCTCAATACACTCTGGGGAGAAGATTCTGAGTTTTCCACTATATCCCTCACCGGTGATTGCGCAGGTAAGTGTTTATGGGTGCTGCGGTACTCCTAGATACTGCTATGTCATTTAGCGACCATTTATTATCTATAAAATCAGCAGCACACACAGGACTGAGGATAGTCCCTGATGAATCATCCATTCGCTCCACTTGTATCGAAGAGTTCATAGAACTCCACTCTTCAGGGAACTCTGCAATACAAGTAGTGCTCAGAACAATATCAGAAATGGGCTCCCTGACCTCTCCTCCTACGGTAGAACTACTGTACGACCACTCCTCCATAAGTTCTAAAGTAGAAACAGGGCTCAGAAAACCTTCAAATGGATTCGCTACTATTCTGCCCTCTGTATATGTTGCAAATGTGGACGATTGCTCATCTACAACGCATGCAGGTGTCAGAGCAATAGGAGATTCCTCTCTCCCCAGTACCGACCGCGCTACAGAGCTTGACGATGAACGATGTTCTGCAAGTGGAGACCATTCATCCCCAAGCTCTGCAATGCAGCCAGGATTTAAGACATGATGCAATACTACCTGATCTTCATTTACGGGTGACTGTATCCTTTCATAATGCTCTCGTACAGGTTGTAGGGTGAGCAGTATTTTGTCCAGGTCTGGCTGCTCGTACGTTCGTGATAATACCACATCCAAATCGTCCGCTGGAGGTGGTGTATTCAAAAACCGTAACGCTACTTCGCAGTAATCCTGGTCGAAATACTGTCCGCTCTCCACCAGATCACCGGTAGCACAGCCTTCCTGGAGTAGCTCCATTACATCGTGTGCGTGATCCGTATGAGGTCGGTCTCCCAGCAACCTCCTCAGCATGGAAGTGTCAAGCCGCGGTAATATCACAACGTGGCTTATGATGTTAACTCGTCCACCGACCACTACGGGACGATGATAAGCCACGCATGCTCGTGACCTACCTAAAAGTGAAACAACGTAAATTAGTCATCTGTCGCAGTAATACATAAAAGCGCTTCCTTAGCTCTGTTTGCGGTTGACGTAGTATTCTCTACTACGGCGGCGACTACACTTGGGTTTACAGGTTCTAAAAGCGATTACTAATATTAGTATACAAAAGATGAAAGCCTTTTTCACAAGTCCCTACAGTTTTTATTAAGTAACTATTGCAAAATTTTACAAGTCCGAAGAGATTTTATTGAAAATTATTCTAAATCCACAACATAACTTTGAAAATTCTTACAAGTCCGTAAAGACCTTGAAAAATGTCCTCTAAAAATGCATGAAAAACGTTGTTTTTAGTGGGGGAAACACCTATATTTGGCGAAACGAAAACAGTACAACTGATTCTATAGTTGACACTACTGAACATACAATGACTTGAAGATTTTAATTTTTTTTTTCATGCTTGGTACATTTTTAACGTATTTTTTTACAGGTCGCTGTTACCCCCCGTTCTCCATCGCCTGGTAGACTCCTGTATCCCTTCGAGTTCATCCCGCTAGCCTCCTCAACTCCTCTCCCCGATGTCCCGCAAACTCCAACTCCTCAAGTTTCCTATCCACTTGACGTTGACCTCCCTTTCCCTCCCACACCTCAGGATTCGTCCCCCTCTTTCCCTGAGGTTCTGTATATCCCACCCTCTGCATCCTCTCCTATTACCGTGGACGCCCAATCCAGCGACGACGAAATTTATAAACTGACGACCGTAATCCTGGACTCTCTACATGATTACAACCCTGATGCGGAGACAGTAGCACTAGACATGACCAATGCCTAAATCATTACTATCAGTGACGAGGACACACCACTACCTATTGACATAGACGAACATAACAATGATAATGATGACTTCGTCAGCATATCTTCCAGTGTTGAGGGAATATGTTCTTCCTGTGCTAGGAACGATTACCTCAACACTGGTGACTACGACTCCGACGTAGACATGGATCCTGCCTACAGCTATGATTCCGACGACTACGACAATGACGCATTACGACAACAGCGACTACTTCGCGAAACACGTACTGACTTTTGTAACGAAATCATCGTTGAAGAGAGTAGCGATGAGGACGACTTTATGGACACTATCACTAACAACATGCGACACCTGGAACATAGCACTCAAGAACTATCAGACGTAGTACAAGAACTAAGTGCACAGGAACAGTAACAACAGCATACAGGACGAGAACAACAACAATGCCCGGGCTCCAGAAGTCGCTCCGCAGGTCCAGGATCATGGAAATAACGAAAACGCTGACGACGATATGCACGATAATGACGACGAAGAACTTGACGATGACTGGTTTTGGGCTACACATACCCCTATGACCATTGGTCGTACTATGCTTCCACCCTTGTGCAACGTTATGTGTGCGATGGCGTCGGGAGACAGTGCCACTCAATTCTGCGTTTCTAATTATCGCTGGATGGTACTGGCTATTCTACACACATCGCATCATCACATGGAACCACCTCACGTTCACGGTATGTATTATCTTGCTACTACTTTATTTATATTTATAACTCTTTCTTTCATTACAGCTGACAACCATAGTGCCATTCGTCCGGAATTCCGATGTCGTGATTACGGAGAGCTCTCTAGAAGAGCAGCTCGACCGGGCCACAGTAGGCTTGTAATATTATACCTTGACTGGCATAGTGTTATAAGCCTAGCTATACTCAGTGGGTATGATAACGCCATTGTACATCTGTAGATGATACTGGAAACTGTCGAAGAGGTTGCCGGACTGCACAAACTCATCCGAGTTCGTAATCCAGCTCTTCAACAAGTGGTCCTTGCCAGTGATCGAGACAGGCATAATAAGTATAACTGACAGAGTCGATTCCAATAGTGACTGAGCGTGACGAATACTATATAGACAGACAAACAGACAGGTAGACATACAGAGAGACAGACAGACAGACAGACAGACAGATACACACCACACGGTGTATGTGCTCAAATATATCAATGATACTGTGGTGGTATTCCATCATGTACCGCTGATGACGATCGGTTCTATGCTTCATGTGTGGAGTTAGAATAAACCAATGGCGGTCATCTGACATTCCGCTACAGGAGAATCTCCGATGGGCCCCACACTGCACGTACGCTCAGTTACTTGCACCACGTCCACGCAGGAGTAATGATACAGAAGTGGAAAGGACCCTTTGCACTTGTACTAAATCAAAATGTTTTGTTCCTAGAGAAAATAATATATCTGAATAATACAAATTTCTTTTGTACGTACAACAAATAAATATATTAGCCTATCACTATCTTTTTTTAATTTAGTTCTAAGTGTGGTATAAGAGTAGTGTAAAAAATTACATGAGCAAGCCTTGAAAAAGTGAGAAGGCTATCTGAGTAGGTAGGGTGCTCAAATAGCCTTGAGAATGTGTTGAGGTTAGTGACCTACCTATTTTTTACACCTTACAGCTGTGGTAATCTTAGAAATGTGTGACCTTGGGAAAGTTGTGTGTAAAAAATGGCCTATTTATTTTGCGCCTGTGGGACCTTGAAATTGTGGACACCTTGGAAATGTGGGACCTTGGAATTGTGGTGCGTTCCAAAAGTCTCCAATCTTACCTACTAGAATTATTAAGTCCAATGGCGTACCGGGGTGCATCTTTACCAATATTTTCGACAGAAAAATTTGCGCCACTGCAATATTTTGAAAGTGACAGAAAAGTAAGAATGCCGTGGAAGGACAAACACTTGATCACACAAATTTGACTTTGACTTAAGTGCGGACGTAATTATTTGATCGCTACCATTTGAAGTGCTTTTACGAGCTTTAAGCTATAAAATTTGTTATTGATATTAGAAAATGGTTCCAGAGCGGCTAGACGGATTTATCAAGAGAAATATCCTCATCGCCTTGTACCAAATAGAAAAACAGGCACTTTTCAAAGGTCCCATAATTGGGAGACATGCAACAGTAAGAAAGTAGAGGTGGAGGAAGCAGTTTTACATTAAGTTGTGCCTACTAGTTTAACTGCACAACAATTAAACATTTTTTACTTTACTGTATGGCAGATTTGAAAAGATTATCAACTGTATCCTTACTACATACAGCGTGTTCAAGCGTTATTACCTGACGGTTTTCCCCAGCGAGCTTTTATTCTAGTTGGCTTTTGCAACAAAAGGTAGCATCTCGAACATTTATATCCCGTATTTTATTCGTTTTTTTGTACTTATAGTATTCTCGAACAGGCGAAGACTTGTCTAACGTGCTAAAGCACTGAGGAACACTGGAAGGGTTTAGGGATATTGTTAGGCTGTCGAGAAATGTTTATGAATGGCGCACACTTTTTTTATCAAAAATATTAGTTAAGGTGCTTCTCGGTACGCCACTGGATTTTAATCTAGTTAGGACCAAAATAGCCCATTTTTACCATAAACAACATTGCCAAATTTCAACAAAATGAGCTGAAGGATTATTAAGCTTTTTACGAAAAAATGATTTTTTATAAAAAGATTCACTCTATATCCTTAAAACAAAACATTATCGGACCCATGTTTATATAAATTCCTTATAAAAGTTTTCATTGTGTAAAAATTAGCGTATACCGAATTAATATTACTTAAAGCTGTTGCGTGTATAGTTTCAAAAAACACAAAGGACCCTGAAAGTAAGGTTGCGCTTAACTTATAAACAACAAACATTATTTATTAAACTAACTATTAATCAAAGTTAACCTTATAAACTCAGATTTAAGCATCAGATATAATAATTTAGATTTAAAAATAATGGCCGAAACAGTAGTTACAGCATTATACTTACTTCCAATAATTACCTCACCCTCAATCTGCCGATCCTACAGACCAACAAATGGGTGCATTTGTAGCACATGGGTTATTATTAAAGTGATCATTTAAATAATCAACTACAAGTTTAGAAGTGTGAGCAGGACCGCCATCTTGTTGATACCAGACGCTTCCATTTTAATGGTATTTGATCTAGAAGATCTGTTAATGCTATTTGTGGTATTTTTAAAACATATATCAACAAAGAAATATTAATTATAATAGAAATAGCACGAGCAAACGGTTACATTCCAACCATAATCCACACTGTAGTTCCACTACAGCAGGAATACAAATTAACTATCAAGAACATTTATATAGTTAAGGCAGAATCGATAAAAGAAAATATATATATATATATATATATATATATATATATATATATATATATATATATATATATATATATATATACATATATATATATATATATATATATATATATATATATATATATATATATATATATATATATACAATAAAACAGCTCATATTTTACAAAAGGGCAAGAACTGCGGAGTAGTTGTCAAAGCTAATACCAATGTTCTTAAATGTTTATTTATTGCCATAGGTTTTATGTTGAACTGTCTTTAGTTTAAATTTTTCAGACATACATTTCAATAGAACATACCATATTATTATTTATTTTATATATAATAAGTAAAACTCAAAACCTCCCCCATGTTCACAAATCACAAGGATTATTTATTATTAATATATATATATATATATATATATATATATATATATATATATATGTGTGTGTGTGTGTGTGTGTGTGTGTGTGTGTGTGTGTGTGTGTGTAACGTGCAAAAATCGATATAGGATCGATTGCATCATTTTATCTGATTACTGTTTCTAAAAGCTACCTTAAATAAGTATCTGTAACTTAGACATTTAGTAATGTGCTTTAAGCTTACTATTATCTATTTTCTTTCCTATAATGAGTTAAAATTTCTGTATTTACGATTTTACTAATTAGTATGATGGATTAAATGATATACAAAATTATTCCTGTACTATAGCTAATTGCTACTTCACATGTGATTTTCTTTTATGACGTACGCTTCTACCTTTTACGAAAATTATTTCTCTCTCGTATCTACTTCTGTACTTTAAAAGTTTACTCGTTTTTACAAAATTTAACTTCAATTAATGCCTATAGCGCCATCTCTGAGATGAACGTGGGTTCTGGTTATTTTCAACATTCTTACATCTTATAGGTACCTGTCACTTTGCTAAATCACCACTAGATGGTGATACCCTTTACAAAACTGCGTCTTACTTATCATGCTTTATTTTGAAAACAAACATCTGTTAGCAATATTTAAAATGAAATAACAAATGAAGTTGTAAAATTGTTTCTTAAGGCGTTGGCTGTCTTTTCAAAATCGCCATTGCTGTAGAAGGGTGGAAAGTCTCTAGGAAATTTTCTTGTTTCTATTTACTGGATGCAAAGCATCATTTTTCTGAAAAATTTTTACTATATAATATGGCTTTGTTGTATAAAAGTGATATAATCGCCATTTAAGGCGGATGTAATAGAAATATTTCACTACACCTAAGTGTAACAAATTGTTTAAGACATTTAAACTACCGCTCGTATTCGATCTTAGAGGTAACACCTTATCATTGGATAAACATCGTTTTCATTCTTTCCTTTCGTTTTAGCAACTACCTTGGGTTTCTGTAAACCTACGTTTCTACATATTTAAGTTTCCATGTATTGAAGTGCCCATATAACTTTACCGTTACGACTACTTCAAAGTTCATGTTTAGATTTGATTGTCTGGATTAATGTAACAAGAGTGTCCGTTCTGTATCTCGTTGGCTTATTTCTTGGATTGTGTTGCTGACACACTGCGATCTATAGCTAAGATTCTGGGGATCGCGTGCTCTTTGCTTGGCAAGTAGTTGGCAAACATTTGACCTCTGAATAAGAGTCGTATCTAAATTGCCTTCAGCAGGTTACGATTGCCTACAAGGAAATTAAAAATATTTATATTAATTATAGCAACAAGTATTTGTTAAACATGGTTTCCTGTAGTATAAATTCGGTGATATTTTGATACCGGATTTGAGCTAATTTTCAACACAATTTCTCTCATGTAGATCTGCTATATGTTAATTAAATCATCCTTTAAGATTTTAACGCACACTTAACAATCAACATTTTGAATAATTTTTGTTAATATTAGTGTTATGTGTCACGCCCTTAGCGAGCTCATGTATAACCTACAATTTTGAATAATTACTTTTGTACTACTAGTTATGTGGTCGTGTGTAGTAGCAGTGTTGCAACTTTTATGTTTATACCAGATAATACTGAATCTGTTAATTGTTGGCGCGAGATATCGTGCTATTTAAATTTCAATTTAGCTCAAATATGTAATATTCTTTACTTTACTCGAATATGGATAAGATTGTTCTGACCAATTTCTGTTTCTAATTTTAAATTGCTTATTACTATTTTCTTTGTTTCTTGAAATAAAATTAGGACTGAACAAGCTTTTCCAATTGTATTTATATAACTTAATCAAATAGCGGTTTGTATTCAGTTTTGTTAAACGAAAGGCAAGCTGAATTATTTAATTATTTCTTTCTTATGAGTAACTGATTTAATAAGTTTATTAAATTGCCGTTTTCAGGCTAAGCTACGTAAGATCTTGCGTCAGCTGGAAGTGGTATTATTTGTTTTGGTATTTTAAACTATAAATTCTTGTGGGCCTAAATGCAAGTTCACGACCGGCCCTCGTAAACTTATTTTAATTTATCTTTTTTTTTTTGGTGTGAGTTATGAAAATAACGTACATACTATATATATAATTTATTTCGTTTATTATTCATGTTTATATAGATATACAATAATATTTGCTTATTCCCTCCTTTGTTGGGAATTCCAGAAAGGAAATAAATTTACGTTTGTTGAAGGAATTGTTCACTTACTTATTAGTCCTATTTTACTTACTACCTCTTTCAGGCTTTACAGGCTCTCCCTCTTCCAAAGAATAACAACCTTTTTCTCTTCCTTTTTTTTTCTCTTTAAACCTTGTGGCGTCCATTTCCGTTCTTTCCTCTCTAACCAAATTCTCACTCAAACTATATTATCGATACCTCCAAAAAAACCATGCAATCCGAGTGCTCTGCGGCCTTCCAACCGTTTGATTGAGTTTTGGCCGAGCTCACTCATTCCTCCTATTTTGTGCAGTGTGGTGGTTAGACACGTGGCAATATATCATTAAACAATAATGCTTCATATTTGGAATATGCATTCATCGTCAGGGAGCTAAAATTTAAGGTTTAGATGTATAAGAATTTAAAGCAAAAAAATGCTTTCTTTTGGGTAAAATCATTTGAAACGAAATAATGATAAAACATAAGATACACGATTTCACCTAAAAGATAGCTATTTTAGATCTTTCTTACTCTTGTCCATTTAAGCCTTACTTTATGAGTTGTTAACGGTAGACATTTCTACGAAACGCTGCAAGGGGCCTGTTGCACAATGATACTAATAATACTAGCGAAATTCTACAAGTTACAAACTACAAATTACAAGTAGTAGTAGTTTCTGTTGCACTATGATACTAATAATACTAATGACATTCTACAAATTACAAGTTACAAATTACTAGCACTAGTAATTTCTGTTGCACAAAAAAAACTATACACTAATAATATTAGTTGATTTCTACAAGAAAATATTACAAAACTACAAGTCAACTGATTTATAAAATGTATTAATTGTTGTGTAGTTTAATTAGCCAAGTGGATTAATGGTTGGCAAAACTGCTGACCAAAACTGTGTTTTGATTGTCTATGACAGTTGAGTTGTTTTGTTTTTAAAAAATAGCAATTGAAGTTAGTTAGAATTTTAAAGCAGCTGTAATAATGGGTAAACGGGATGAGCAGCGAAAAGTTAAACTATGCATCCTTCAAAAAATCAAAGAAAATAAAAAGATCCTTTTTGGAGCATTCAGCAAGACACTTACAAAGAAAGATAAAATGCTGGCGTGGAAAGAAATAAGTGCATATGCGCAGGCACTTGGTGTCATTTAGGAGGAAAAAGAAGTTACATATTTGAGAGATGTTTGGTAGCCGAACGTGATGAAGTTGACCATGGTAAGTGCTTTTCCAATTACCTAGTATAAACATGTAGGTTAGCTGTCAATCTATTGTGCCACGTTCATAAAGCGAATGCAAACATAACCTAACTTAATACAACCACAAACTTAACCCTCCGACAGGCGCAACTCATCTGACAGATTTATGGCTCAAAAGTCTGGAAATATCTCTGGATTTTCTCGGGCTTTACGTCTGCGCTTTCTTGTATCTTCCGTTTGGAACTTGCTTTATATGCAGTCATAATTGTGGTGCTGTGGAATACAGATATCCATTGCTGCGACCTATATAATCTCACAGATTAGTTGCGCCCGTTTGTAGTAATTTTGGTGAGTTAGCAGCTGGATATTTTACATCACACAGTCTATTCAGAATGAATTTGTAAGAACAGTAAGTACATTTTAAAAAATCAAATATATAAAATGATTGATTCATTTTAAAGTAATCTGAGAGATTAACTGCGCCCAATTCAGGACTTTTTGTTTCCTTGGCTGAATGTACACGTACAAAATGAACAAAATTATATTCTAAATATAGAATTTATTTTTGAATATAAATAACATTATTTTAGAATTAATTAACCCCTTGAAATTATTTTTTTCAAACAGTCATCTGACAGATGCATTGCGCCCGAACTCGTTACTTGTGCTATTGCACCTGTGGGAGGGTTTTAAGCATGAGGTAGTTAAGAGAAGTTGTGCGGATTTATTTAACAATTAATTTGTACCTCTTTATAAACTATTACGTTGACTTTTTATTTATTTATTTTCACTTTAATTTTCAGTTATCACAGTAACTTTAGACGTAAATTATTAGTATACTGTTAATAACAATAACATTATTTTAGTTCACTAGGCCCATCTTGTGTTTCAGGAAAAGCAAGACAATGCAAGGAAAACTGGCACGGGTGGACGGCCGAATGCTAAACTTACAGATGTGGATTGTGAAGTTCTTGAGATAGTTGGCAATGACTCGCCGGCTGTGGTTGGCTTAAACATCTCGGAATCTTCAGATGATAGTCCAGACATTCAGTTGAATGTAGAAGAAAATGAAGAACCACCAGCGAGCCCTCTATTCTGAATGATATTATCATTCCAAGTCAATCTAGTTCTATGAAATCAAAGAATAGTAAACGTAAAAATGTCGGTAAGTGAAATTTATTCAAAATTATGAACTTAAGCACTAATCCCCCTAAGATAGTAATGGTGAATTATATGAATTTCCTATGTTTGTTATAGAGCAGCCAGCTATGAATGTGCCCTCTTCAGCTGAGGCAGCAAAAGAAGCTTTCTTAAGAAGAAGGAAACTGAAAGTGTCAGTGGAAATAATGGAAAAAGAAAGTTATTACCGATCATTGCAGATATTGCAGCTAGAGAGGGAACTGGGCTTGTGCCCATCTAAATTTACAGAAGCTTTTCCTCAAATAGGACAGTTATATGTAATTCAAGAAAGTGCTGATGTAAATGAAGAGGTCTAAGAATTATGTACCGACCAAAGTATAAATAAAGCACAATTGCATAATATTACCTTTAATGAGTGTGTATTGCACGTTATTAACTGTTCCTGTGTAAATTACACGACACAGTAGATAAGAGTATACAACGGGGAGTAATAAAGGCAATCTATTTTGCACAATTAACTTGACACGTGAATATTACATATTGTTTATGATAGGCTCTTAGGCCTATATCATTAATTGTAATATCTGCTGCAGTCTTAGACGACCTACTAAGTTGACTGCCTCTTCAACTTCTTGTTGTTCTACATTGACGTTACCCAGCTCATCTGCGTCTTCTTGGATATGAATAACATTGGCTTCGCCTTCATCCCTTGCAAAATTACAAAGAGTGGCACAACACTTCACAACTGAAGTAGCATATGTTGGATTCAGACGAAGGTGGTTGAGACATAGAAATTTTTCTTTCAAGATACCGAGTTAACGTTCAAGCACTTGTCTTGTTGCCTTTAACCTGCGATTGTACCTCCTTTCTGACACATCATTAGGATCATGATGCAGTGGTGTCATTAGCCATTGTTTCAATGGATAAGCTGAGTCTCCCAACAGTAATGCATTGGGGAATAGGGGATTTTCTTCCATTCTTCTATGAAGCGTCCTGTTTCGTAAAACACGTGCATCGTGTACACTTCCAGGCTATTTTGCACTAACATAATAAAAAAAAGCATGAGGCACCATACACAAACATACAGTTTAAGGAGTGCTCACCATGTCTGTCAACATAAGCTTCTTCATTAACTGTAGGGGCATCTATACGAATAAGGGTACCATCAATTACACCACAAACGTGTAGAAAGTTGGTAATTCTGTAGAATCTATTAATTTCTTTAGCAATATCTTCAGGCCATGAAACCACTGTAGTAAATAACTCGCTGTTTACAGCGCGCACGAAGCTAGCAACAGTTCTACAAACTGTAGCTTTATGAACCCCATGCATGTCTGCGACAGTGTGAAATTGAGCTCCACTGCCAAGCCAATGCAAAGCTACACACATCTGTTGCTTAGGAGATAAAGCACCACTCTTGTTTGTAGGGTGTTGTAACCTCAAACTAATTTTTGCAACAAAACTTCCATCTTATCAGACTTCATTCGTTACCTCTCATTAAACTCAAAATCATTTGGAAAGTCAAAATGCACTCTTGCCCTGAAAATCTTCCTTCTCTGAAAAATTTGCACTTATCTCTGTTCATTTGGCATTCTGTCATGTTCTTCATCACTGGATGAGTCTAACCACAAATTTTGCATTCTTATATTTTACACACAAGCGACATCAACAACTGCATAACCTCACTTGTAATATGAAATTATAAGTTAACTTAAACTTGTAGAAAATATATTTGTGGATGCTCATATTTTTTGCTAACGTGTAGTAACACTGTCAACTGTACAAAAAACACTTGTACATTTCACTAATATTTTTCAATCTACAACTAATAACTTGTACATTTGTGAATTCTTCTTGTGCAACACAATTCTACCAGTTACAAGTATTTCACTAATATTATTAACTTGTAGTTTGTTGTGCAACAGCTCCCTTGTTTATAAATTATACTGCAGTTGTATTTCTGTTTATATTGAACAAACGCTTAGGAACTGTGATATTAGATACGGGAAACAAATTATGCCAAACATTTAATAGTAAGTAATCAGTTTGTAACGTTACAAAACAACGTTAAACAGGTACATTTTTGTAATAAAAAAGACAAATTAGATATTTTGGAATCATTCGAAATTTACAATGACACATAGAACACACTTTTAATCAACAAACAGGTTGACTTTATAGACCTACGGTTAACAGATTTTTTAAATGTAGGATTATACTTTACGTTAAATTTTTTACTTAATGATTTGTTACAATAACTACCTGTTATTATTTTACTTATATATTTTGTGTTGACAACGATACATGTTGTATTGATACGTGTTGAGGAATAGGCACTTGTACAAATAAATTTGCGAAATTATATTTGAAACAATGGTGCTAGTAAATTTCTCCTACCCCATAATTTGTGATTAAAGCAATCACCATGTATATGTTTTTTAACCTCCATATTCTAGTATTTTTCTAACCTATTTATTATTACAGTGACACAGACATTGAACTTCTGCTGATAGCCTTATCAACGGATGTAGTAACTAATAAGAACGAGCATTCAGAAATAATGAATATTGTTTACTAGTTAATAGAAAGTCATATTTTTAATGTTTGAGGATCTCACAGAAACCCCTAATCAAGGGTTGCAAAGTATAAAAACAACTAAAAAAGATGTAAGAAAAAAGTTACAAACACAAAACACTAATATTTTTTGCAGATTTTACAAAATGATATTGAATTACGTTCAATGGCTGAAAGTTCACAATCCAACGCAGTTATTGTTACAAACGCTTTTAAAAGCTATGGCAGCCTTACTGTTTTGGAAAACTTAAACATGACTGTGCCAAAAGGAGTAATGTATGTAGCTTTATTCGAAAAGTCTTTTGGTAATTATCACTTTCAGTTACGGATTACTTGGTGCAAGTGGCTGTGGAAAAACAACTTTATTGAGATGCATAACTGGAATGAATGCTTTGCATCACGGTCAAATAGAAGTTCTTGAACAAAAACTACCCAATAACCAAAATGTTGCGCGAATTGGCTACATGCCACAGGTAAACACGTCCTTCATAGACAACCCAACTAAATTGCATTTTTAGGCCACTGGGCTATTCGTTGATTTTACAATTGCGGAAATTTTTTTGTTCTATGGTCGCGTTATGGGAATGCAAAGAAACAAAATTAAAGAAAGAACTGATTACTTAATTAACTTACTCATGCTGCCTCATCAAAATAGCTCAATCAAAAACTTAAGCAGCGGACAACAACGGCGGGTTTCATTAGCTGTTGCTTTTCTTTACGAACCCGAATTGTTGATTTTAGATGAACCAACGGTCGGTGTTGATTGCATTTTAAGACAGTTAATTTGGGATCACTTCTTAACTCTTACAAAAAACAATGACGTTACTATAATTATCTCTACTCATTACATCGAAGAAGTACAGCAAGCCAATCTGGTAATCAAGTTCAATGACAGTATATCACTATTTACTATCAACTTTAGGTGGGTATAATGCGAGGTGGTTGTTTAATAGCAGAGGCTCCGCCGAAACAACTATTACAACAACACCAAACCAATAAGCTTGAAGACATTTTTCTGAAACTCTGCGTACTTCAAAATAAAAACAAAACTGGATCCCCAAATGTAAAAACAGTTCAGCCAATTGCGTTAATACAGCAAGTCCAAAAAAACTGGTCTTATGGTTTGAGTTTGAAAGCAAATACAATGAAAGCATTAGTATGGAAAAACGTTTTATGGTTGTTAAAAAATCCAATAACACTAACTGTTGTCACATTGCTTCCAGTAATGTTAGTAACACTTTTTTGTATCACGATTGGACATGATCCAACTAACCTAACTTTCGCTGCTGTTAACCTTGAAATTTCGACAACATGCAAAAATTCTACCTCACTATGTGAAAGTGAAGCTGTAGGCTGCATATTTCTTAAATATTTGGAGAGAGAAGGATTCAAAATGGTAAGAAAACTCACAATAAATGATATCAGGTATAAACACATTTTTAGCAATATTTCAGTACTGAAGATAGTGCTATTCACTCAGTGATGAGAACCGAAACGCATGCGTCTATAACAATAAAACAAAATTTTTCAAAAGCTTTACGTCAGCGAGTTGAGAATTGGCTAGTAGAAAGTAACCAATCCACCATAGACATTTTTAGAGACGTTTCAAGTGAGTATTTTACAATAACTATGAATTTTCTATTTTCAAATTTGTAGATAAGCATCTTGCTATACATACACAATTGTCACTTTATAAAACCTTCGAAAACTTTCTTTCCGATTATGCAGAAGATTGTGGTATTCGGAAAGAAATAGTGAAAGTACCGATAAAGGTAATAATTTTGATTTAAAAATTATACACATCAATTATTTTTCTTTAGTGGGAGACAGTATATGGATGGATGAAACCAGATTTCACTGATTTTTCATATCCTGGAGTATTATTATCGTAAGTGAGTTCTGTACGTTAAGAGTTGTTAAAATATTAAATTACTACGTCGTAATCATGGTAACCTATATGCATTTCATATAATTGGAATATAATTCTCGGTTATATGTTTAACTAGTACTCTAATACAATAAAATAGTGTTGAAGAAGAAGCGTATAATTACGCTTACCCCTACAAACACGGCTACAATTAGACCTACGTTTTCGCAGAATGTCTATGCTTATGTTTATGCTTACACGCATTTACTTTACTTATACTTTACCGATTCATTTCTTATACCCTAATTATACTTTACTTTTACGTTACTAGTGCATTACATATGGTTTACTTGTGATTTACTTCGTTGTGCTTTACCTTGAGTTTCCTTTCCTTGTATGGGCTTGTTTTTCCTTGCTTTTCCTTGCCTTACCTCGTCTTGCCTCATCATACCTTGTCTTGCCTAGTCTTGTCTAGTTTTGCCTTGTCTTGCCTCGTCCTGCCTTGTCTAACATTATCTTGCATTGCCTAGCCTTGTCTTGCCGTGTCTTGCATTGTCTTGCCTTGTGTTACCTTGTCTTGCCTTGTCTTGCCTTGTCTTGCCTTGTCTTGCCTTGTCTTGCCTTGTCTCGCCTTGTCTCGCCTTGTCTCGCCTTGTCTCGTCTTGTCTCGCCTTGTCTCGCCTTGTCTCGCCTTGTCTCGCCTTGTCTCGCCTTGCCTTGCCTTATCTTGCCTTGTCTCGCCTTGTCTCGTCTTGTCTCGCCTTGTCTCGCCTTGTCTCGCCTTGTCTCGCCTTGTCTCGCCTTGTCTCGCCTTGTATCGCCTTGTCTCGCCTTGCTTTGCCTTGTGTCGCCTTGTCTCGCCTTGTCTCGTCTTGTCTCGCCTTGTCTCGCCTTGTCTTGCTTTGTCTTGCCGTGTCTTGCATTGTCTTGCCTTGTGTTACCTTGTCTTGCCTTGTCTTGCCTTGTCTTGCCTTGTCTTGCCTTGTCTTGCCTTGTCTTGCCTTGTCTTGCCTTGCCTTGCCTTGTCTTACCTTGTCTTGCCTTGTCTTGCCTTGTCTTGCCTTGTCTTGCCTTGTCTTGCCTTGTCTTGCCTTGTCTTGCCTTGTCTTGCCTTGTCTTGCCTTGTCTTGCCTTGTCTTGCCTTGTCTTGCCTTGTCTTGCCTTGTCTTGCCTTGTCTTGCCTTGTCTTGCCTTGTCTTGCCTTGTCTTGCCTTGTCTTGCCTTGTCTTGCCTTGTCTTGCCTTGTCTTACTTTGTCTTGTCTTGCCTTGTCTTGCCTTGTCTTGCCTTGTCTTGCCTTGTCTTGCCTTGTCTTGCCTTGTCCTGCCTTGTCTTGCCTTGTCTTGCCTTGTCTTGCCTTGTCTTGTCTTGTCTTGCTTTGTCTTTCCTTATCTTCACCACTCTATCAGATAATTGAGTAAGAAGCACAACTTTTGCCTAATCATTATTTCAATTTTTGAAACAAAGTAGGTATATACGTTTCGGTTTACAAGATTTCCATATAATTTAACTAATGCCCCTGCGACTTTTAAAAGAACAATCGACGTAACAATTAGATCCAGAACTTGAGGCTTTTGAATTTTAATATTTAGTTAATGTGATAATAATGACGCCAAATTTTAAAAATCGCTTGGAAATTTTACCCGAAGTTTTAAATAGCCTAGCAGCTTCAAATTTAATCCTAAATAAAGAACAAAATAAGCCAATTTTTTAGGTCAGAGCTTAAACGTTCATTTAATTCGAACGGCCTAGTTGTGTATCCGAGTAAAGTAAAATTCATTTGAATGTGTTTATACCAATTAATATTACTGAGATTCGATGTTTATTCGGCAATACAATTTAAAATTAACTGCACTAAAAATTTAATTTGAGAAAGAATTAAATGTTAAAATGTTATTAAGAATATGTCAGTATCTGCACTAATTTCAGCAATTCTAAACTTTGCCTTTGAATTATTTTGAAAACTGATGTATCAGCAATAGGTGGTACTTTGAAGTAGTTTTATGATAAGAGGTTAAACACTACAAACTGAAAATACTGATTGACTAAACGGGAACGTCTACAGAGTTATGGAGAAACAACACTGGCACATATAATTCAGAATTCACTGTCGTAGCAGACCATTACTGTTATGTGTGGTTTGATCTTAACTTTTCAATGGATTTACACGTTTCCAAATTTTGAAAGCCATCTAGATTATTGTGTATGGTTATGCAATAGACTTTTTTCACAATGCTGTGTGTGTGTGTGTGTGTGTGTGTGTGTGTGTGTGTGTGTGTGTGTGTGTGTGTGTGAGCGTGCGAGCGTTCATACATGCGTGCGTACGTACGAGGGTTTACGATCATTGTACACCCTCGATACGTTACACCTTAAGACGTTAAACACTACAAAATGAAAATACCCATTAACTAAACGTCTAGCAGGGTTATGGAGCATTGAGAAACTAGGCTAACACTTAAAATTCGGGATTCACCGTTATAGCAAACCGTTATAGGTATGTGTGGCTTGATCTCGGATTTTCAACGGATTTATACGTTTCCAGATTTTGAAACCCATCTAGATTATTATGTGTGGTTATGCAATCACTACACTGTGTACGTTAGAAGAAGATGCAAATGTGCTTCGGAATGTCTAAATAAATAGCAAATATCGACTGTGAGTAGAACCCCGGCGCCCTTCCTACCAATCTTTTACTGCACAAGCCCCGCCCACTGGGACACCTTCCCCATTACTTTTACTCACCCACGTGAGACGGTGTTTTTCACCCCTATTATTGGCAGCTTCTTTTCGGCGGCCTTTTTCAACCCTTGATAGAATTTTCAACCCTAATTATGGTCTTTTTGACAGCAATTTTTTTGTCGGCCTTATTTTCTGGTTTCTTTTTGGAGACCTTTTTCAACACTTGATGGAATTTTCATCTCTAATTAAGGCCTGTTTTGTTTTTGCTCGCTTAGTTGAGGGGGCGTATTTTCCACCCTTATTTTATGGTTTCATTTCGGTGGTCATTTTCAACCCCTTGATAGAACTTTCTACCCTGATTATTTTTATTTGTATTAAGAGCCTTTTTGGTGGGAAGCCCCTGGAGGTTAGGCAATTGTGCGTATTCTTTTAATTCCTATCTACAGATTGTAACCTTACGAAATTTTATTTATATATTGGGGTTGCATTCTAATAAGGAGGCGCTATTGCTATCTTGTAAGACAGGTGTATGAACTTGTGTTAGGGTTTGATCTTGCATGGGGGAGTTTGAATAACAGTAAAATTTAATTATAGAACACGTATTTTTTATTGTAAATATCATAATTAAAAAATTCTCAGTGAGTTATAAAAAAAATTACTGACATTCAGATTATTCCCTAATGAAACAAAAAAAAATTATTAAGTTAATTAATTACATAACAGTTATTACAATATTGTTTTATAAACGAATATTAAAACTGATTGTTTTAGCTGTATTGATTGCATTGAAATATGATTAATATCCATCCGATCGTTAAATTGTTGTATATTGTACACCTTAATATTTTTAAAGAAACTTGTTGTTACGTATAACTTAGATGTGTTTTATAACTGTAATTAAAAATCTGTACAAGTAAATAAAATAAATAAAGGGTTAACAGCACACTTACCAGCTCTGTATTGTAAGAACATTTTTGAAAGACTGATTCACGAGTAATACTGCTTTGTGTTACTCGTCTAATCAAACTAAAACACTTTCTATGTTTTACGTTTATGAATAGTTGATGTAAAACTAGCTATTGATTTCCACATAATTAATTTTTAGAGTGTAAATATACAAACAACCTAATTATCTTTATCACACTTACTGCAACTCGTATTTACCTTTCCCTTAAAGTAATTAATAACAAAGCAGTTTGAACAAAATATTATATGCTGTACATACACACAAAATTGTTTTATAGAAAACGAATTCATTCTAAAATCCTCATTAAAATATAATATAGAGGTATTACAGTTGGTGTAATTATATAATATTGTACTTATAAATTTACATTCAAAATAAAAAACGACGAAGATGATGATAGTAATCCTATTTCAAAAAAATAACACTAGGTTGTAATTAAACATCGCAAAACGTGCAAATTAGTACAAAAGTTACTTTAAACGTTTTGAGCCTTAAGATTGTAGAAATTACATATCGATAAACTATTTGTACGGAATGTAATTATTATTAAACAGTTATACAACTCCCATTACTATAATTTGGAAAGTGACAATTACTCACTCTTTAACGTACTTAGAAATATTTTTAAAAAATTTGCAACTGCAAAAAAAAACATTAAGGTCCAGTATTAGGTAAAATAATAATCGTTTTCTGCATCCGCTTTATCTGGGGCAAATATAGCTTATTAACTAGTAAAAACATCTAATACTCTGATGCTGCTTCATAATAATGTTCACCCGTTAGTAATTGTGCTTTAAATACACGCAAGGGCTAATGTCTAATATTTTATTTCACCTTTAGTATTACACAGATAAGGGATTATTCTTAAAAATGTGCTAAGTTCGCCTCGCTACCTTGAAATACTACATAGGTTTTCAATTCTTCTTCACCCCTGAATCTGTGCCTCATACATCCTTCTTTATCCAACGTCAGATCAATAGAATGTTTTCTAATTCACACACAAGACAGCATCTTCAATATAGTGGTGTATACGCCGATAAAATGGCTTGTGTTTTCTTCTTCTTCTTTAAGCTAGATTTTGCCTCTATACAGCATACAAGCTCTATCTTAGCTGAATTACCTGTGGCAAAAAAAGGGTTATAATCAAATTAAGTATACCGACCTCTTTTAATCTTTGAATTTTTCCGATAAGGACCTGCCATACTATCACATAAGATGACTTTACATACTGGTTCTGTCTCGGATGAACTGTCGAAAAGGGCTTTTTAGATTTATAAACATGCCCCTAGGGAAGATATTAGAGTGTAGTTACGGAAATATTTTATGTTATGACCGGCAAATCTTTGCGATATCATATCTCATATGGGTAAAATTTCGCGACGCGAGCCTTTCAGCGAAGGCTGTTTCGACGATCCCACTCCAACGCTCTCCGAGCATAACCGAGATTGTAAGACAGATGTAGGGCTGCGCAACTTGCTCTCGGGGTTTTGTCGCTTGTCGAGGGCCCAATGGCGGAAAATTATAATTTGTATTTAAGTCTCTGCAGGTTATGGCTGGAAATATGAATTATATGAAATATATTATAATAAGGGGTATAATTTGTATTTAAATTTTTACACTCTGATTACTTATTGCGAGAAATTTGAGCTTGTATTCCAATAAGGGCCGTATTGCTAGCTTATAACATAAACATAGGAAACTGTGTTAGGGTCTGCACCCTCCTGTCGTGGCGCTTGTTGGGAAATTTGAATTTGTTTCGTCATCTAGTTGTATATGGCCAAATGAATATTGTCTGAAATAATAAAGGCGGCACCATCTTGCGTTATATTTGTAGGACTAACCAGGGTTTTGTTTGTGGCACCATCTAGTGGTATATTTTTAAACTAGCGAATGTTTTCTATAATAGAAGCGGCGCCACCTAGCGGTATATTTCTAGGACTAATTAGGGTTGTTTGTGGTGCAATATAGTGGTGTAAAGGCTAATGAACGTTTTCTGTAATAGGAGAGGATGGTGTTCGTCTCTCGCTCGTCTCTTTCTCAAACATACAAATCAATTACTCAAACCAAATTAATCAAATCAATTAAGTTAAATAACAAACTGATTTAACTTAATCATACAAAATCAGCTTACAATTCAAAAAATAGCAGTATGATTGAACGCACAGAGTGCAAAAGAAAGCCAATCTCACACTTATTGTAGCTACCCATCTAACAGCACTTTCGCATTAACTGCAGCATTATTAGTGCAGGTTCAAGCACCATTAGGAAAAACAAGTTTATTAACAAAATTGAAGGAAAGCTTAGCGTTTGAAAATATATTATTATTATTATAAACAACAATACGTCATTTTTATTTAATAACATCCTTTATGGGTCTTCGCTAGATGGTGCCGCCTTTATTATTACAGAAAATATTCATTTGGCCATACACAACTAGATGACGAAACAAATTCAAATTTCCTAACAAACGCCACGACAGGAGGGCGCAGGCCCTAACACAAGTTTCCTATGTTTGTCTTATAAGCTAGCAATACGGCCCTTATTAGGATACAAGCTCAAATTTCTCGCATTAAGTAATCAGAGTGTAAACACTTAAATACAAATCCAAATTCAAATTTCCTGTCAAGGGACCAGGGCAAAGACCCGAAAGTAATCAAGTAAGTTACGACGCCCTATGTCTGTCTTATAAGTTAGAATTAGGCCTCGTTATTATTATTATACAAGTTCAGATTTCCCTCATAGATGGCGTCACAAACAAATTCAAATTTTTGATCGAGGAGCGAGGGCCTGAAATTAAGTTGCTACACCTTGCATCTGTCTTACAAGTTAGCATTGTACCCCTTATTATAATACAGATTCATATTTTCAGCCATAACCTGAAGACTTAAATACAAATTGAAATTTTCCGCCATTGGGCTCTCGATAAGGGAAACAATCCAGAGAGCAAGTTGCGCAGCCCTACACCTGTCTTACAATCTCGGTTATGCTCGGAGAGTATTGGAGTGGGATCGCCGAAACAGCCTTCGCTGTAAGCCTCGCGTCGCGAAATTTTACCTATATTACCCGGTTTATGACGTAGCGAGCGTAGCGAGTAGGGCCATAAAGAGGATGAGATGCATGCAAAGCTCTAGCTTCGACTGCTGAATTTGGCTTATTAAAAAAAATAATTCAATGGCATTTTTTACGTTTTATGACTTGTACATATTTATTTGAAAACGTCAAAATCTGTCATAATAGTAAAATAAGGCAACTTTATTTTACTAGTAAAATAAAGATATACTTTATAGCCGCGAAACTATGTCATAAACGTTTTTTTATAACGTGGTCGAACATAAACAGTTTAATTATGGGTTCATATTCCACTAGTGTTTTATAGACCTTATAATATATTCAAAATCGGCACTATTATGACTTAATAATAAAGACGTGTTGAATAAAATAGTTGCATAGTTGGCCAGAAGAGTAAAATCAGTAGATCAAAATCAATAGCAGGGAAAATTGAAGAATGTGTCGATTTATTTTTTGCGCCTTTATTCTGTAATGTGGCATTTTCAGACCGCAAATGCGTCCGGAAACTATGTGTTTTGCAGCGTTACCGTATGCGTGTACCCATCCGTTATTATGTCCGTATTAGTTCCTTATGAACTATAAATTATTATAGTCAACAAATTGGTATGGTAATTTCGTAATTGTATTTTTAGGTTATATAGATCAGTATTGCCAATTTAATTTCGACAAGTATGAGATTTTAAAAAGTACTACACTTTTGTTTATTGATTTTAATAACAATTGTTGACATTGGCACAAAAAATTTTGTCTGCCATAAAATGGTTTGCGAGTACTCTTGACTTATTTTATTTTTTACCTGGAGCAATGGTTTCTATAATCTGTAAACTATTAGAGAAACTATGATAATGTAAACTTTCACCATTATGACATATAATAAAATATTTATCTTTTCTGGGTTTTTTAATGGTGTATTTTAAATTATACAATCTAAACGTTTCGATAACATTTACTGTTATCTTCGTCAGTAGCAATGTCTGTTAAAAATTGTTAAAGATGTACTAAACAATTTTGTCAAAGTTGAAAAATTAAAACATAAACATAAGCCTGCTATCAACATAACAGTTTGAGAAACGTATAAAGCCAACTATAGAATTAAATTTTAGTAAGGAATAACTAAGTCATTAAAAATTACGTATTGTTAAACTGTCTTAAAGATGACAAATCAGAACACTCTCTACGGCGAAAGCTAACAATGAAAAATGTAAGCCAAAAAACACATTTAACAAAATTTAATCAAGTTGTATAACTTATATAACATTGTTAGCTTTCGCCGTAGAGAGTGTTCTGATTTGTCATCTTTCAGGCAGTTAGCAATATTTAATTTTCAATGACCTAGTTCTTCTTTACTAAAATTTAATTTTATAGTGGGCTTTATACGTTTCTTAAACTATTACATTAATTGCAGGCTAATGTTTATGTTTTAATTTTTCTCCGTTAAGACACCATTAAGAAAACCCAAAAAAAATAAGTATTTTTTATTAAAAAAACTAATTTCTACCTTTTTTTGGAGTTCCTCTGTACATGAGATGTGATAATGGTCCATAATTCAAAAGTAAACGTCTTAATGCTTTAGTGTAAAAATTACCATTTACAGACACAGGCAAACAATATTATATTAATAAAGATATCAAAACTACGAAATAGAAATTAAGAGAAAGGAAATAATTTTAATAATAATTTTTTTAGGATAATCATGCAACCTATTTTTTTATTTACGTTCATAACGAAAACAGGCAACATTGTAAAAACAAAAAAAACGAGCTTTGTCGGATGGACCTATAAAACTTCCAGTTAGATTAATAAAAATACTGATTCTAACTTTAAAAAAATCCAAATCGCCCGTTTCTATAAAATATCGATAATACAGTTCAAGCATTTTCAATCCTATTTAACTAATTTTTAGACTTATTTGGCTGTGTATTACAAAAAAACTTGATAAAGGAAAATTTTTTCTTTAAACATATTTACACATTTTCCTACAAACACACACGACACACACACACACGATCACACACACACACACGCCAACACTGATATGGACATGAAAACTGACGTGGAGACTGTCACGGGCACGGACAAGGACAAGGTTGAAAACAAGGACACGGACACGGGCACGGACACACACAAACACAGACACATACACAAGGTTGAGTAAATCAATAAACAAAATAAATAGCTCAGTAACATAAACGTAATGAAAATATCTTATTTTTTACATTTAGTACTTCGTAAATAATGATAACGCTGTGAGGAAAGACAGAAATCACATATAATCTTACATTCAATAACGAAATAAGCTCAACTTTATTAACACTATCTATATATCATGATAATAATAAAAAAATATACAATCAGGGTATTGGTACAGTTATCATCAAAACACAATGAAATAAATTGACTTTCGCGAAGAAGTAAAGTGCGACCTTTATTATGTAAAACTTTAACTATTCATTAGGGAAGACTCTTGCAAGGTTCAAAATTCGCAAGATCATCTATTTTAATCACCGTAATTTGATTAACACCATAATGATAAAATAAGGACTTCGAAAACTTAAATTTGACAAATGCTCGTGATGTGTGTTATCTTAACCTCCTGAAGGGCTTCGGCTTCTATACAATACTACACACAAAAAAAGCGTATTCATTCGCATAAACAAATACAAAAAAGCTACTTCATTAAAATCACCAAAGACACAGAAAATTAATTTAATCTACACAAACTTTCTTTAGTTAGATCTCTTGATCTCTTTCTTTCCATCTCACAGCGGTAACTGTAATTCTCATACATTGGCCCTTTGTTAATTGACCGATGGAAACCACACTTTAATCTCCTTCTGAAAATACGGCCTTCCAGTATGGCAACTTTTCTGTCGTAATTTCCACTATCCCACTATTTTTAAATTAGCTTTACACGAATTTAGTGGCGAAAATCTTTAAGTCAAGACCAGCTGATTTAATAACTACTTAATATACACAAACATTAATTTATTTTCATAACGTTCTGTGCCTTTTATAAACACAAAATTTATTAGAGCGATATCTACTTGCAGCAACCTGATCAGTTGTGGATGCGGATATACTTTCTCGATGCACAAATAAATTTACCAAACTCTACTAAATCACAATCCGCTAAAGCGCAATTTTACTCCAAAAGTAATAAAATCACTAAAATAAACACTATTCCTCTTCAACAGGTACGAAAATTTTACTTCTGACCAACGAATAACAACACAAAAAATTCTTTCTATAATCCACAGCAAGGTGAACAGGAGCACTTCTTCACGATAACTTCGAGAAACCTGGGTAGAACGTAGATAAATTCTGTGCGCTCAAAGCCTACATCACTAGCTCAGCGTTCGACCTCTTTCTGGAGCTGGTAGCGTAGTGGTGACACGACCTGCTTAGCATTCGGGAGGTAATGGGTTCGATTCCCGTTACCGTCTACTTTGTATGAAGTTTTTTCAGGGGGTTTTCCTCATACACATGTAGCGACATGGTCACTGCGTATATGCACACCATGTGCGGCTACTTAGGCGAATGCTGGGGTAGTATTTTCCCCCTCAGAACCCTAAGTCCGTTTCTTCCGATCATATTCTGACCACACCCATCCTTAATCCCACCATGCATATATACGTAATGTATGTATGTATGCTGGGAATCCATGATTGTGGCTGAAGAAGCTTGGAAAGCTCGAGCAGCCCGCTCTCCCCCTTGGGGAGGGAATGAAATACGTGGCCTTTTTTTTCCGACCTCTTTCTTTAACAGCTTAGCTTTGACTAACTAAAAGAAACACAAAACGTCTTATCCCCCAAAAATCACGTCACACGAAAAATGTTCCATACTAAAACTATGTAATGGAGATTTCCCAGGAAAGAAAGATTCGATACCTCCAATCGAGATGCGCGTCCTGTTTTTCAATAAGAAACCTTGTTACTCAAACAAATTCTCTATAAATTCCCCAATAACAAATCAATTCATAAACTCATAAACTGGTAAACTCTAAAAATGCAGAGCTATTTAACCGCGACTGAACCTTTCATTAACAATCATGATAACACAAATAAGTTTAAACGGACACATATTATGTTTCTTAAAAAACCTCTCTTCAACCATCATGAAATTCAATTCCTTTTATCGAAACTGCAATAATTAACTTTAAAATAAAAATTCCCGGTAACTTAAAATTTTAATTTCAGATTCTAAATACACCATTCAAATATACAAATGTTCAAAAAATTCTACGACAAATTTCATCCACACGTGACATAGTCTAAATCAAATAATAAATATTCTAACCACTCGCTTTAAATGATCTAACCTCTTTGCAAGCTAGCTTTTGCAGGAATACAAAACCCATTATTAGATGCATGATGACTTGTCGTGTTACTACTTTAACCATTTGCCACCATAACAAACATTCTCTGCAATGTATTGAAATAATAAATAAATACAAAAAAGTATCACCTCGAAACACCACTTCGATAGTTCTGGTTTGGTGTGTACTTATGACTTAATGTCACTAATAATTGTTTTAATTTAATAAACATGATTATTAAAAATTATTATTAATTTTATTAAATACATAAATAAAAAGTTTACCTCGAGTAGGATTTGAACCTATGACCTGTACTTTGCTAGAGTACCGCGCTAACTAACTGCGCCATCGAGATTCAAGCCCAAATCGATGCAAATTTTGTCTCTATGTATGTAGAACATGATTATTATTTTTACCAAACTCAATACTTATTTTCAGTAAGAAGTATTGATGCAATTATATACAAACTTTAATAGAATTTAAATTGCGTTCACACTATATACGATCCGGTAATTTAAATCGCGAAATGACCTTTCTCAATTTAATTGAATAGTAAACCACCTTCATTATAGCTTTAATAACTAAGCTTAAAAAATTCATTAATACTTGAGATTTTGTTATTGAATGTTCAATTTATTGATAATTGAAATAGATATATGTTAACGTTGGTTTGATAACATTATTTTTTAAGCTCACTTCTTATAGGAGATGTTGCATAGTTGTCCTAAAAAAATGTGTTTTTTGATGTTTTCTGATCAAAAAAATGACTAAATATGATGATATTCTACACTTATTTATTCCCATACCTAAACATGTCCAAATCCAGTTATTCATTAAATTTCTGTTTTACCTACCAAACACGTTAGAATGTTAACTTTACAATCAATCCCCATACAATCTAGGATCGTTACCTTTCACAATTTACGAATTGAATTTTAAAGTTTTCATTGACGTAACTACTGTTTATGCGTCCTCTAAAACTGTTTAACAGTCTAGACATTAGTTATTTCATCCACTTATTTTGAATTTAAGTGTATGATTCATGCCATATTTACGTAAATAGATTTAACCCATTCACAATTATTTTCTGCGTCTCTCAGGAACATGGCTTGTTTCTTAATTTATAAATTTTTAATATGAAATTTATTTATCTATACGAATAACGTTTACCAATTGATTGCATATTACACTATTTAGTCAAGAAACATAAGTACTGAATTTACTTGCAACGTCACAACCCATACTCTACAATTTCCGTTTCATTTATGTTACACACAAAGAAACACACACCCACAAGCAGGAGTCACAACTAACGGTATGTGGTGGAGAGCGGATAAGCTCAAGTCATCATCACTAGGACAAGAATTAAAACTATGTACTGTACCGCAACACCGCCACTACGTCACAGTCGAAGACTGTAGGGCCTCAATTCTAAAACAGGGTGGACAGTAACCAAACCCTGACATGGCATGTCCGTAAGGCGATCCAGGCGCATGGACGCGGTGGATAAATAAAAAGTCCAAATTTGCAACCAAAGTGGGGTGCAGTATTAAAGTTCGAGGTTACGCTCGTCAATTGGTCAGGGAATAACCCTCATCAACTACTACGTACGTCACACTCCCTGTACGTGCGACCCGTGACTATGCCCATTAACACTGGGAGGTCTCGTACACGTGTCTTAAACCTTGCCTCCTGGTAACGACATCATTCATTCAGAAACAAAAGAATATAAAAACGTCAAATCCGGTCATTTAAACGTCACATTCGTTAAATACCTCAAATCAAGACGCTTATTAACAGAGGCAACATTCAATAACTGACACTGTTCGTTTCTAGACAAACACTACGCTACTAAACAAAATAAACATAAAACTTTTCTATGTTCAAATAAACCTACATTCAATTAATAAAAACCAAAACAATTCTCTATTCAGAAATAAAAATTAAAAATGTAATTCCAAAAATCTGCGTCACTTCACAAAACTATTTGAACAAACCCCCAAAGGTGAAGGAGGAAGGAAGCCGTAAGAGAAAATTTACACGAAGTAACAGATATAAACAGACGCACAATTACGTACATAATAAATAATAGTGTTTCATCCGGCAAATAAAAGAATCCACTTTTAATTAAAATAGTTTGTCAATATTTGCAACACATGTAAACTTAGTTTCAACTGACCCCGAAGATAATTTTTGTTTATACTAAATTTCGAATAAATGTAAACAATTAAAGAAGCGAAATATAAATATTGGACAGGCTATTGGCTACGAAGTAAATAATTTGAACGAATTGACACACAAGAATAAATGCAGCCAGAGATTAAACAAACAGTTATATCTAAGACAATCAGTAGTTTCTGGTGATTAATAGTTTACACAGCTACGGCCGAATCCGAGAGTTTTAAAAATTATATATTTCAGTTTAAATATAGCTGTTTGAAAGTAGTAACAGAATTTAGACCGGAAAACTACGTGCTAGACTCCTTGTATATTAATCATATATTAAGTGAATATTCATGGTACATAAAAAATGAAATTTACCGTATTAACACAAGAATACTGTCGGAAGACATGGGACTCTTGGATTTAAGCCCTTTTGAATCAGGACAATGTGCTCAAAACTTTGTCGAACAGTCTATGAAGTTGAAAATTAATATAGTCAAAACAGTATTCGCTACTATATCTTCAAATGAATACAGTACAACTTCTGAATCTAGAATTTACGGAAGAATGAGTTTCAGTCGCTAGTAATACGTTTACTAGTAGCATTTCCTGTAGTTTAACTTTCAACCGTTGTTCATGTGTATTCCCACAATTATTCGCTCCGAAAATTATACTCTTGTTTTATCCCTTAATACATTATTTGCTGTAATTAGTCACACTTATATTAGCTTGCAGTGGTATGGCATAATATTCGATGAATGTCGTCCATTACCCTAGTTTTATTTTATGACGCAATCATTGTATATTTTTGATACATTTGTGGCATTATTCCACGAGTAGATATGAAACATGTGATTGCGTATTTGGTATTTAGTTTTTTCAATGTGGTATTTACAACTAACGTTCTAAAGTTAATAAGTGTTCTTAAATTAATAAGTAAAAATAAGATAATTTGCCTGAATAGTTTAATTACTGTAGATAATGTCTGCATCGTTTCTTACTAAATTAATTTAATTTACATTTTCAGAGTCGTTTTTATAGTTGGAGTGATTTTAACGGCATGGGCAATGCTATTAGAGCGAAATGAAGCAAGTTTAGAGAGATATTTAGTAATGGGAATTAATAAAATTGAGCTGTTACTAGCACATGTAATAGTGGAATGGGGAATAATGTTTGTTCAAGCAGCATTAACAATGATATGTACATTTCTCTTGTTTAGCATGACTATAAAGGGTTCTTTACTACTTACATTATTACTTTTGATACTTACAGGATTTTTTGGTATATGCTATGGTGAGTTATCAAAAATAAAATTCTATAATCTAATTGTTTTATTATAAGGTTTGCTAGTATCCTGCATTACAAATTCACAAATAGGTATAACAATGATATGCATGGGAACGTATTTCGCTACAATTTTTACAAGCGGCTTAATTTGGCCTACTGAAGCGATGCATTGGCTTATGAAACCGTTTTGTGTTTTATTTCCATTAACAAAACCGACTGAAAGTTTAAGAAATATTTTTCATCGTGACTGGAATTTTTTCAAGCAAGACGTATATTTTGGATTTTTTTCCACAACTTTGTGGGCTTTATTATGTTTACTGATTAGTATTATTTTAATTAAATTCCAGAGATCTTGACATAGTAATAAGTAGTAGGTACTACTCCATTTTTAGATTCTGTCAGAAACTAAAAGATTATTAGAATGTAAATGATTCTAAAATAAACACATCGCAAAATGTTTTTTACTAACTCTCAAAACTAAATTTATAACCTTAAGAAAGAGTACTCAGTCATAGGCTTAAATGGCACGTTTATTGTTACTACTTTAACTAACCAATGACCACCATATGGACAACACTTTCTGTAATGCATTGAAATAAAAAATAAATAAACAAAATTATTTACCCAAGCTATCCTTTCATAGTCTGATTTGACATATACTTTGTTACGTGCAAACTTCAACTTTGTACTCAAACTTACCCCTACAGAGGAGATACCTCATATGTATATATATATATATATATATATATATATATATATATATATATATATATAGATATAAGACTTTCCGGTAGCTCGGTCACGGTAGAGATGGAGGGTCCCACAGTGATACAGATGGTAATGGTAGCTGAAAGAGATGAGAAGGGCGCCAGCTAGAATGATAAAACAGTCATCCCTAGATTACTAGTTAATTTGCCACTTTTCTAGCCAAGTAACGAATATGTATAAGAATCTGAGCACTAGGAAAAAAATAGTTGTAAAGTAGAACGTCATCAAAACATTAAAGCGGTATATTTAATTTCTAATAATTGGTTATATTTCAACTTTGTACTCACACACCACTACAGAGGACAACACACAAAATATATATATATATATATATATATATATATATATATATATATATATATATATATATATATATATATATATATATATATACTCGGTCTCGGTCACTAGGAAAAACAATGTAATAGAGCATAACAGTAAAAGGAGTATAAACCGTGATCAGACGAGTTAATTTGCACTTTTCCCAAAAAAAATATAAAACTGAGCACAGAACAAAATAGGTTTATATATAAAGTCTAAGGAAGCAAAAGTCGATATAGGTAGTTTAATAATGGAGTAGTGTAGGTTGCTCTTCGTCACACAGTCATTCACACTAAGCAATTTCACCGTGGTACACACGGAACACATACAGAAACCTAAAAGAATAGCAGAAAGAAGAAAGAAAGGAAACCCAACCCACAGGAAAAGTTACCCACCCTAGCGAACTTAAGGAGCCGGCAGCCTAAAATCCAAACCAACGAAGAAAACCCATCCCAACCCACTAGAAAAACAGCCCAAAATTTTGACCGCTTGGCCGAAAGAGTGTACTAAGTAGGCCCCTTAAGGATCCCAACCCAACCCTACGCCACCATGAACTAGCACAGATGAAATGGCATAGGTGCTATTCAGAGATAGTAGGAGAGAAAGAGGAAATTTTTTCCCATTGACTCTCTCGCACAGGGAAGGCGTGCCAATTCCGTTCCTCTTAGGTCCATTCATACCAGCATTCATCCAGTAAAGTGAAGTAGGAAGGTAGAGTAGATTTAGATCAAAGACAGAAGGTAGGAAAGTGAAAGAAGAATCCCAAGATCCTCTAAGGAAGTAGTAGGAAGACCCCATTCATCCAGTAAAGTGAAGTAGGAAGGTAGAGTAGATTTAGATCAAAGACAGAAGATTGGAAAGTGAAATGAAAAGGGCAAGTCTCCGAAGATCACCTGAGGAAATTAGTTGGGAGAACCCCCGAACAAATGCAGGCAGGAGGAGAGAAGGGACCGGATGTTTAGGCCACGGAGGTATAAGGAGGTCTCCGTATAGTAGCCCACCAAATAAGCGCCCAACCAAACCCCCATAGATATAACGCACTAATATTTGTGGCGCTTGCGACGCCTAGGAAAGCGACTTAGAAAGCGTCGTTTTAGAACAGAAATATTTTCAGCAATAGCCGAACTGTCAGAGTCAGAAGAATGAGAGTTTACAGAAGTATAATGTGGTTTGAGATCTTTCACGTGAAACACTCCTATAGATTTGCCCTTAGATTCTAATTCATACGTCCAAGGTGATACAACCGCTTTAATTCGGAACGGACCCATGAATTTAGGAGTTAGCCTAGCATTAAAATGCCGGACAGCATCATAGAGGACAAAATTCCGTTTCCAAACTAAATCATTTTGTTTATACCGCACATTCATAAAGTTGATCAGAGCGAGAAGGAGGTTTGTCGCGTTCAGGATTTAGGATTGGAGAACCAGAATCAGGTTTAGGAAAGAGATCGCCGTAAAGAACATGTTCGCGGCCACAAAACGCGAAATAAGTGAGAGTATCCAGTAATATCGTGCTTAGCAGGTCGTATCACACAACCAATCTGAGGTAAGTTAACGTCCCAAGTTCTTTGATTCGACTTGATGTAAGAAGCTATCATCGTCTTTAGTACGCGGTTAATGCGTTCCGCAGGATTAGCCCTAGGGTGATATTTGTCTGTTAGAGAATAGTAGTACGATAATTAGAGCACATCTTAGTAAATTCTTTACTTCGAAATTGGACCCGTTATCAGTAATAACATATTGTGGAGTGCCAAACATGAGAAAAATATGTTCCTCGACAATACGAGATATGACAGTAGCAGTACCAGTTCTCAAAGGAAAAAACATGGAAATTTTGTAAAGTAGTCAGCCACGACGAGAATAAAAGTAGCCTCGAGAACTTCTAGGTAAAGGTCCGACGATATCTGCACATAAAACTTACCATGGGCGCGTAGGAACAGCTAGCGAGAGAAGAATCCAGGAGATGCAGTCTGTTCCACTTTATGAGCAGCACAGGTCCGACATCTACGAATATATCGTGCTACATCTGCACGAAGAGCAGGCCAATAATAAATTTTAGAAATGCGATTTACCGTTTTGGTTACTCCGCCATGCCCTGAAGTAAAGGCATCATGGTTTTCCCGTCGTTCTTTGGGAACTACAATTTCCAATCGTCCCGGAGACTATCACGAACCAAGAAGGAAACTTTCTAGGTGAAGATAATACACGATCTTTCAGTTTTAAATACCACGAGTCAGTGATAGGTTGAGAAATGATTAAAGTAGGAGAGTCATGAGAAATAGTTTCTAATTTAGATCGAGACAATGCATCAGGAACCAGGTGTTCTTTGCCTTTTCTATGAAGGATAGTAAAATCATATTGTTGTAGGCGAATCGCCCACGAGCTAAACGCCCTGAAGGATTAGGTGGTTTATTGAGCCAGATGAGAGAATGGTGATCGGTGACTACTGAGAAGTGAGCAATATATGGCCTAAACTTTTCGATTGCCCAAAGCACAGCCAGACATTCCTTTTAGTTGTTGAATAATGACGTTCAATCTTAGATAATGATCGACTGATGTAACTGATCACTTGTTCCCCAGCAGAAGTATGTTGGCTTAGAACAGTGCCAAGACCAAAATCGGAAGCATCCGTTTGGATTGAGAAAGGCAAGAGAAATAGGACAGGAAAGGATCGGAGCAGAAACTAGCAGTTTTTCATGAAGTGAATGTTTATCGCATTCAGGAGTCCAGTTAAAGAAGCGTTTTTACGAGTCAGGGCACTCAGTGGTGCAGTTAGAGAATAAAATTAGGAATAAATCGTCTGTACCATCCCGCCATTCCAATCAAGCGTCGTACGTCAGTAACCGTAGAAGGTGTAGGTATAGAAAGAATTGCAGCAATTTGTCTGGATCAATCAAAAGTCAATCTTTGTTAACCACATATCCTAAGTATTTTAATTCTGGAAGACAAAATTGACATTTATCTCGCCTGAGTGTCAAGCCAGAAGCATTCAAACGTTGAAAAATTAGTGAGAGAACTTCTAAGTGTTTGTCGAAAGTAGGAATGATAATAATAATATCGTCTAAGTACGCAAAAGAAAAGGGTTCTAAATCTGCCCCCAAAACCCGATCAATAAGGCGTTGAAAGGTCGCTGGACTATTATGCAGCCCAAAAGGCATTCTAGTAAATTGGAAAAGACCCTATTAGGAACAGTAAAAGCTGTCAGACGTTTAGAACCTTGAGAAAGAGGTATTTGCTAGTAGGCAGAGCGTATCTCCAAACTGGATAAATATCGCGCATCCCGTAAGCGATCTAAGATAGACGTAATATACGGTAGAGGATAAGCATCTTTTTGAGTAACGGCATTAAGTCGCCGAAAGTCGATACAGAAACGGTACGATTTGTCTTTTTTCCTCACTAAAACAACCGGACTGGACCATGAACTGTTTGATGGTTCAACCACGCCTAACGCCAACATATCATCCAATTCTTTATAAACTACTGCTTGAAGAGCAGGAGAAAGAGGGTAATAACGTTGCTTAATCGGTTCTGAAGATGTTAAAATTTTATGTTCATACAGAGAAGTGCAACCCATAGTAAGAGAAGCTGTAGGAAAAGCGGTTTCCAAAAGTGCCTGTGGAGAAGATTGTTCAAGAGGAGTAAGTTCGGAGAAGGAATTTAGATGTTGAGAGATGGAGTCTATCGAAGGAGAAGTGCCAAAAGACCATTGCCCATTTCGAAAATCTGGTACAAAGTTTATCGCTCGCCAAAGGTCAATGCCCAAAATAAGCGCTTGTGATACTTCAGGCACCACTAGTACATCCAATACGACAGATTTACCTTCTACAGTTAAAGGAAGAGATAAGTGGCCCAAAATGGACATTTACTACTATTCGCCAAAGCGCAAAACGATGAAGAAAGATTAGAAAGTAAAGAGAGGTGTAGGCGTTGCAATGTTTGCCAACCCGGAGCACCCACTATAGTACGTGAAAACCCGCTGTCCAATAAACCCTTAACAGTGTGACCGAAAATTGAAATGTTTAGATATGGTCGCTCGTTATTGCGAACACTCGCGAAAATAAAGTCCAATAGATAGCGCTGTTTGTCAGCTAACCCGAAAAATGGAGAATCCGAGATTAAAGAGATGATTGAATCTTCCACTCGGTCAGGAGATTCCGAAATTAGTTTTTTTGATTTTTCGTACAGACAGGACAACTGATTTTGGTGTTGCCAGGTTTTCCGCAACCATAACAATGTTTGTTTTGAGGTTCAGGACACCTCGGTGAAGTATGGTCCTGTTTGCGACAGTTCCAACAGCGTACAGAAGCAGAGGAAGAAGTAGGAGTAGGAGTAGTGATGGTACTGACTAAAGGTCTAGGCATCCTTGAAGAAGTTGAAGAATGGCTATGAGAATCGACATAAGCAAGATTAGGTTCAAGAAGTCTCGTAGAACGTCTAGAAGGTAGAGGTTTAAAATTATCTATAGTATATTTATTATATTCCAGCTTTTTCCCTAAAGAAATTAATTGAGTAAGAGAAGTGATTTCTACTAGAGCTAAAGAAGTTTGGTAATAAGGAGTAAGATTACGTCATACTATTAGTAACTGTTGGTCTTCCGAAAGTGGAGTAAGAAGTCGTTAAAATAACCCTTGCATCGTAGCTACATAAATTCCGATCGTTTCAGTCGCCCCCATCGTTCGCGATTTAATTTCATTCAGAAGTCGTTCCTCAAAGTCAACTGGAAGAAATTCAGACTTGAGTAAAGTCACTACGTCTGCCCTAGAAGATAGTGAGGCTTTGTGAGCCCTAAACAATAATAATGATTTTCCGGTTAATAATTTAGTACAAGCAGAGAACAAATAGCTGTGAGTTAAACCTCTAGTCGAAACCAGTTCCTCAATACGTGTAAGAAATTCTAATAGTGAAGTAGTACCTTCCCCCGAAAATGTTAGATTAAGTTTTGCTGCAGAAAAATATTTAGGATAAGCAGCGATAGCAGAAGAAACAGTAGGCACAGCAGAAATAGGTTTTGGTGTCGAAACATGACCTTCAGAATCTGATGAAAGATATTCAGGTTCACAATCAGAAGTTGATTTCGTAACAGAAGTGCTAGAAGAAACAACTTGTGAAAAACTCACAGAAGTAGAAGGTTTGGCTTTTCGATAACTCGATTCGACTTCAGATCTTATCATCTGGAAAGACAGCAGAAGTTGATTTTTCTCTGAGATTTCCTCAGCTGAAGTACATTTCATACGTTCACAACGTCTTTGAGCATGAATCCAAAGAGTTCGCATACGTTTAAACGAAACAGTAGTGATATCTCCCGAAAAGGTTGAAAGAGCAGTCGTAAGTTCATTTTCTGCTGAACGTACAGCAGCCAGATCAGTCTTAAAGTCAATTTGATGCTCGACACCAGTCAAAGATTTAGTTGTGTCTAATTCTAGAGCACTACGCACAGCCTTACGTAAAAGTTCTACAGGGATATCGGAAGGTATTCCTCGAGAAGTTAATTCATATTGAAGTTCAGTTTTGAGTAAGCGGTTTACTTCTATTTTCCATGAGTTCGCCATAATGCATAATAAAATTTAAATATTTAACAAGAGTAAACTATCAAAAAAATGGTATTAATTGTGAAATAGTGTCGGTATACTATTCACAGCAATCAAATAAATTTATAAACCTAAAGTAAGAAAGTCGAAAATAATGTGTACAGAATTTTCTAAACAACAACCCCAATCTAAATCTAAACACAAAGGCTAGTAACTAAAGTAAATAATAAGACCTCAATAAAAAATAGTTTTAAATTTTACCATTATATCAGTATAATATGAACGTAACAAATACTTATAGCAAAAAAAAATTTTAATAGGGACAGAAAAGAGTTTTAGAAATGTCGGCCCCACGTTGGGCGCCAGAAAAAGTATCTTCCTCTGTTACGTGCAAACTTCAACTTTGTGCTCAAACTTACCCCTACAGAGGAGATACTTAATATATATATATATATATATATATATATATATATATATGTATACAGTGATACAGATGGTAATGGTAGCTGAAACAGAAGAGAAGGGCGCCAGCTAGAATGATAAAACAGCCAGCCCTAGATAACTAGTTAATTTGCCACTTTTCTAGCCAAGTAACGAATATGTACAAGAATCTGAGCACTAGGAAAAATATATATATATATATATATATATATATATATATATATATATATAGGAGATAATTCCTAAATAAATAAGAAATTCACTCGTGTTACACAAATTGTTAACCACAGAGAACACATAAAATATTTGTGCTCTTAATTACACAACATAGCAAGCCACCCAAACACTAGAATTTAGATAATGAAATCAAGTTAAATTTATATCCAAAAATTGTAAAGTAATATACAGAATTCGAAAGCTAAGTTATGCTAAAACATAGGTTTATAGTTTTTAATAAAATACAGTAAACAGGTAATTTAAGCTTTCCCCAAGTTGTAAAGGCGCATTGAATAGAAGATTATAATAGTAATAATACAATTGCCATGAATAACTTGTAGTAAACAAATATAATAGAAATAATCAGGTGGTTTATAAAACCTTTTAACTAGAATCTGTTGAGCTGAATGCATCCAGGTACACAGTTTCTTACAAAACAGTGTTTAAATACATACATTACCAATAGGCATGCTATTTTTATACTCAAACATTTTACCCAAAGCAATTTACTGTAGAGCGCAAAAATTTGTGCAATAACACTTAAAGTTTTATCACAAACATGTACATAGGTCTATACAACTTTTAGGATTGGTCACAGATTAATCAAAGCATTAAGGTACCCGAAGAGTCTGAATATGAGTAATTTATAACTTATCTTTCATATCCCAGCCTGTCGGAAAATTATAATTTCAAATTTTCACAGGTGTTCAAAGTCAACTCACTTGCTAGTTTTGTAATAAGTAACACACTTCATCAGCCAAATCCCAGTATGTACAACTATGTACGAGTTATATACAAATGTCTTACAGCGTACCTATGCCCATATTTACATAGCATACAAATATATTTAGATGATGTACGAAAAGTATATTATGTGGCGTACCAAAGGTACCTCTAAAATTCAATACATACAGCCAAATGAAAGCATGAATACCCATCTTACCTTCAATGAGGCAAAGAATCAGAAAAGTATTAATGGTAACGTTGAGAAATGCATTCAATTAATTTCGAGTATGACTTCCCCTAAAATAAAAATAAATCTAGCAACCGTTTAAGTAGATTGTTACATTTTTACCAGTGAAGCTAAAGTGTAAAAACAACTTCGTAGTTACAAAGAAATTTGTGAGGTTAAGTCTACCCCCTTAGCTTATTGCTTTTATGATTACCTTAATGAATTTAAATTATTATAAGTTCTACATACATAAAGACAAAATTTACATCGATTCTGAACAGTTGGTTGAGAAAGTACAGGTCGTAGTTCGAATCCTACTATAAACTTTTAATGTATTTAATAAAATTAATAATAATTTTAATGGATTTATTTTAATCAACCAGTATATTCATGAATATAAATCGTTTGTACCCACTAATTATAGTGATTCGGCACAAAATTTAGAAAAATGTTATAAAACCGATAATCATCGATGGGCTAAATAAAGTCCAGAAATTTACATTTTTCTTTTAGGAAACACAAAATGGCTTTTCATTCGTCAAACAACAAACAGGAAGTGAAATTAAGAATCAAATATGTGGATGTCAAACGGATATATACCAGTGACTCCGAACACATGAAATTGAAATATAACTTATAAGTGACCATCAAAAGGTTTACCTAACCACTACAGAAATGTTTTTAATTGTGAAGCGTAATATATTCAAAAAACTACAGAGATAAGCTTAGAGAAATGTCATTATTTCTAGAAAAAGGGAAAGTTCAAAGAAATACGAGTAATCCATTAATTTTAATAGATCGCAAAAATTTACTTAATAGTACAGCAAAAGTAACGAATGTAACAACTTATAATTTACATTCACGAATAATTGGTAAATTTTTCAAACAAAAAGAAAAATAGATAGATCTGATGTTTATTTTTAGCAAGCTCAATACTTATTTCCAATGTCAAGTATTGATATACATAACTGTATGCAGTTTAAATAGAATTCCACGCTAGGTAAGATGATTTAATTTAAAACTTGATTTCAATAATCAAACATATAAAAGGTCATAAATATTTAATATTGTTATTGGACGTTCAATTTATTGATAATGCAATAATTGTAAATAGAATCAGTTTCTAGAATGGTTTCTAAAATCTACCTTATGCAGTTATCCAAATCTATTCGTTCTATATAAAATCTTGTTTAATTTCCGTCTTTATTAACTTTATTAAATTGATCTCTGACGTATAAATCATAAATATCAATTCCATTTTGAATTTGTTTAAATCATTGATTTACTTTGTACTTAACACTTAATACACATAATAATGTGCCAAACGATTGACTAAAGATAATGAGCATTTACACTTATTTATCACTATACACCAACATGCCTAAAGCCAGTAATTAATTAACTAAACCTGTGTTTATTTCATACAATCTAGAAATATAACTTCTTTTTATTCTCATTATCTTAGATGGTGTGAGTTCAGTCTAGAAGTATATTTTCGGACTTACTTTAATAAACAATATTTGATTTTTGTTGACCATTCAATTTAAATCACTAATAAAATAAAGATCATTAAAAAATCAATTTAAGTGTAACAAATATCTCTAATTTATTTCAAATTTACAGAAGTACAATCACGACAACTTAAAACCACCTATATCCCTGCTGGCTATCTATCTAACACTAGCAACAATACAAACAAAAATTATTATGAAGAAAGTACAATGGATAAGTTCCAATATGAAAATTATAGAAATACACGTTTATACGTATAATATAAGTCTCAAAATCTGTATTAGTACTCAACCATATAACCATCAATTTAATTCCTAAAACAATATCTTACTTATGAATTTATTTATAACTGTTAGCACATCACTAAACTGTAATCTTCGAGGCAATGATAGTAAGTGTATCCGATCTTCTAAAATCCCTTTCAACTGAGATTGTTTCCTTTAGTAATCGACCACTTCTGTTAGTAATTAAAGTACGGCCGACAGCACCCTAACTAAACAATATTGTCTCACACAATTATTAATTGTCCTAATAACGTTTAACTTAGATAAATTTAATAATGATGTACGATACAACAAGATTTTGTTTTATTGTAGGTGCATATCGATGAGACACTTCTTTGCATTGAAATTTAACAATGGATTTTTATTAATTAAATAAAATCTTTCGATAATTATGTTAAAATGTTACTGTAGTAATTAAGCATTTCAAAATGCGTTTAAGTTTAGCACATAAATCTGCCAATTATTCACTTATTTAGATTAAAAATATCATTCAATATTTATTGTGTTGGTTAGATTTCTTTACACAATCACCAATAGCACAAATAACCATATATTTATTAACTGGTAGCGTGATATTTTATTTTTTAAAGAATAAAAATTATAGAGGTTAGGTTGCCATTCTTTAAATGACCACGCGAACTCGTGCATCGATTGTGTCGCGTCGGTACCAATTGAATAGTGACTTTTTCCTTACTCAAAATTTTGTATTTTGTATCTATGTATTCCACTGACTCGCATTATTATTATTATTATTTCACCCTATTAAATGTATTATGAAACCTTGATCTGATAATAATTTATATGACATTTTCACTCTCGAATACTTATGAACTATCCTTTTTTATCGAGTAAAATCGATTATAAAATCAATTTGTTACATGCACATAGGCATAGTCCTAGCAAAAGTAAAAGGTGTACCGTAACAGCTAGTAGAAATAAGGCCGGAACCTCAGTCAGTCGGTTAGGCATTTGCGTACGTGGGCATGTGGCTACACAAAGAATCTAAAAGGACACCACTTTAATTATTTTTATATCGCCCTTAGCCCAAGAAAAGGGCTACGACATATTAAGAGAGATGCTATAGTTAAAAATACAGTTGGACATAATATGTTCGGTTACGATATCGCTCCTAAACCGCAGTAATAAAGAAAACAACTATTGGTAAAGTAACACTAATCGGTTTAATCGTTGTAGCTATAATCGGTACTAATAATAATAAACCCCAAACCTAAAATCTACTACAAAAGGTTAACCTAAACTCGCCGAAGACACACATAAATATCCCAACGTAGTGGGTTCAGTAAATAAATATTGGAACAACGGGTATCGTAAATCAGGATAGCTATTATTCCGCAAAACGACTCAAAAGTGTTTATAAGTCCCCCCGCGATTTGACAAAAAAAGGGAAACAAATAATTTTCTAGAGCTTCTTCCAAATAAAATTAAACAAAATTTGAATTGTGTCTAAAATATAGTAAAATGACACGACACTGTGCAACATTAAGCGTTGAACCTAGAAACAAAATACACAGCATAAAATAAACCTCAACTAAAGCAATGAAAACGTAGTCAAAGGAAGATCTCTCCATCCATCTGGCATCTCGGTTCTAATTCAACCGAATCACAATCTGATCTAACTATAAATAAGCAAAATATACCAGCCAGATGTCTATCATTGCATAAAATGAATTTAAGTCTGAAAGTAATTAACGAGCAATGCAGAAAAGTGAAGCAAAAGAAAAATTTTTAAGCTACGCATATAAAAAATGGTAGTCTGCTACTACTGTTAATCACAAAACTACAAGTATAAATTAGTTTACTTTAATGTTACAAACGCTAAAACTTCACACAACCAACAAAGAAGAGATTGATTGATGAATTATTATTATTAATAGCTTCCTTATTTATGATAACGTTTGTTAGAACGTCCCAATTAAAATTTAGATATTAATGCACGTCCCAATTAAAATTTAGATATTAATGCACAGCAAATGAAAGAATGCAAACCGTAAATGCGGATTTCCCTATATAAATTACTTATGTCAAATACAGGAGCCGCAACTTCAATGTGATCATATGCAACTGGTCACAGCTATTGCTATTACAGTTAACATTTCCAAATCTTAACCAGTAAAGTACTATAAATAAGGTACTGTAGAAGTTAAAGTAATAAAAGGGGAAAATGAGCACCTCAGTAAGTACGAATGAGATTAAATATTGATTGAATCTTAAGTAAACATTGTATAATTTCAGATACATAACCTCGCTAACTATAATCCAAACCAATGCCCAAATCCCATGTATATACAACACACTACTAGGAAATCGTGTTATGTTTACAGCTGTAATTCGTTTAATAACGAACCACTTCTAAAATAATTCGAAAGCTGCACTTAAAACGAATCTCAATCGATCCAGAATGTCGATATGCAGTAATTAAACATTTAAAAGACTCACCAATCAGTTGATGGTAAAACCAGTGTTCGTATGTATTACGTGACTTAAGCGTAATGTTCTTTTAGAGAAAACTAGGCGAGAGTAGCGTAACCCCTCGATTTATCTTCCAGAGGGCTGTCGTAGAACCTGCTCAATATTCAGTAGTCACCGAGAACTGCTAACCATACGTTCATAAACGCGGTGTAAAGTTAAATAAAAATTGAATGTAAGTACATCCATAGTTGCCAAACCTCTAAACCGTAAAGTGTGTTGCCTAACAACAGGCATCAGATCTCAAATTATGCGTTACAAATTTTTCTATTAAATTTCCGCCCTAACAAAGTACCATTTTACCAAATTTTCACGAGAATAAAATAGAAGGTCAAATGAAAAATCTGAAACACTGGAACTGTGGCAATTCAATAGCTAAGCTATCATCATCAGCGGTGGACCGTTCAAAATTATATGTGAAACTAATCAAAATGTGGGCTACATATTGCAGGTTAGTTTAACTCCATAATATATTTTATAAATTTTAGTATTATTAATATTGTCAGGCAGGCGCTGCTGCTTCATTTTTAAACATTCAACTAATATTATATCAAGGTTTTCGAAGTGGAGGTTCGTTATGTTTTACTACTTTCAAAATGAAGTTTTTAAGTTTTCATTCATGAAATACCAACCTACACGTTCTTTAACAGTTATTTAACCTTCAAGTGTAGTAATGAAGGCGATTAACGACGAGATGTTTTAACGCGTTCATTTAAATCCTTTATTAATAGACCCTATTAATGCATGATTTGGAGTTGCTTAATAATTCTCATTAATAAACGATTCTCTGAAAAATTACTTAAATATATGATTCACATTATACTTATGTAAAATGTTTTAACCTTTTCTCAATTTATTTCCAACCCCTTCCAGTGCTGTGGCTTAATTCTTAAAATCATAAATCTTTGTTACGAGATGTATTTATGTACTTGAATGTTTACTAATTGATTGTATATTACACTTAAACAAAATAAACATAAAATTTTCTTTTGATTAAATAAACTTAATACTACTACTACTAAATGAAATAGTGCAACTCAAAAATCTGGCGGACGGAAATCGGCACAACACTTTCTCGTGTAAGCAAACTAACTGTTGCCTGCATCAATTCCTAACTCCGCATAACCTCAAATGTAATAAGATATACTTACCTACAAAATTATTTTTTTTCTTATTCACCTTGTATTTTGCAAATCACTGTATATTTTTGCATATTTGGATAGCATGAGAAATTTTTTTTGAAACATAAAATATTAAAAAGAATTAAAGTAATAATTTTTTTGTTATTTTCGGCAAAACCGGAAGCGCTAAAAATAATCCCAATATAGCAGTTTAGTAGCTAAGTATGTCTACTACGTAATCCCTTCATTTCAAGATTTCATTTTTATTAGAAACATAGTTATAAGGGATGAAATTCTTAATTTCCAAAATTCCTAACTCCGGTCCTAGATGTGATAGAAATCTCATAAAGCTTATTATATTTTCGTCATATGTGACAATAAAATATGTAAATTTAAGTGATATGGGGCCGGTTCTGGACCAGTTCAAGCTCACTCGCCCTCTGGTGGTGAGAAATAAAAGCTTTTGGAGCTCTTTCAAGGTCAAACTTTTAGCGGGAAATTTAAATTTGTAGAGCGACTCAAGGTCGAAACGTCAAGGTCAAAATTTAAAACTAAAAATATAAATTGCAAGGTCATCATCATGATCATATTACAATTCTTAGAAATCTAAAAATAGAGTTTTCAAGGTTAAAGGGTAATGACCTGCAGGGATATAATATAATATTTCTTAGAAATATAAAAATAGAATCATTTCGTGGAAACAAGTAGTTTTCAAGGTCAATAGAGATTATTGACTCCACAGGGGTATCATATTACATTTCTTAGAAATATAAAAATACATGGAAACAAGAAGCGACTAAATTAAGTCAAGGTCAATAGTTATAGGTCAATAAACTTAAAGTAGGTCAACGTGGGCGTTTAACAAGTTTAAACATGTTGTGATAGGTACTCAAGGACACATTTTTCTCATATAAACTGCAACGAGCTGTGTATTGAGATCAGTCAGTTAGCAACTTGTAATTGTTAAACATGGAATTAGCACTGTTAAACCAAAGCACCTATTGCAAACCCTTTAAAAATGTGTGTGACCTCGAGATGTCGAGAGAGTATAAAGTGATTAATGTAACTGTAATTAATACTAAGTACAGTGAACGTATAGCAATGGAAACAGATGATTTTAAATGTGTATTATCTCAACGCTTTTATGAGTCTTTCAAAGAAGAAACACGAATTGAAGAATTTAAAACGCTACTAAACACGAAGGATGTGTTCATAACTAATTTGGGTGCAGCTGGGAAAACAACAAACATAACATTTTGTTTTTAACAGTAGTACCCCGCCATATGTAACTTACGGATGCTTTGACTACAATAATTTCTTAAACAGTGTTTAGTCATAGTGATATTGCGAGCAAGTAAAGTCGTTATAATGCAAGCAGCAATAAAATCATTTCTGGAACGATCCAAACTCAGAAGTTCACCGTTATATATGGATACCTCACATCGTAGTAACAACATAAACAACAATTGAACATTTTGTTGGTGCTGTCAAAATAGTGATGGTGGTAGTAGTAGTAGTAAAAATAAAAATGAAGAGAAACAAGATGAAGGTTATTCTTTTCCTAACACTCACTGGTCACAAGCAGCTAATGAATACTTAATCGATTGTACTTACTATAAACTATCGAAGGATACTCATCATGCAAAACATATGCAAATTGGATACAGTACACACCTCAATCAAAATTGACTCGTCAAATGTAAACGAAGAAGAAGGTATAATCTATGATTAACATTATGAATCTCTATCTAGCAATCTTGGTATTTATTACAATTGGGAATTGATTAAAGGATATGACAGAATTTTAAAACTGTTATGATAGAAAACTACAACTGCTGTTCTTGCACATTCAATACCCATAATATAGAAGAACTATCTATTTAAACGATATAATAAGCTATAGATTGGAATTTCTTGAATCTTACAATCTGATGTGTTTCTTTGAAAAGTTCATACAACAAGTCGTTTTCGTGAGAAAGAATTCCATGGTAGCGACGATGACATTTATAAAGACATTGAAGATGTTATAAATGCTAAGTATAGTATTCATTGACATAACACTGTATGCTTAATGGAAATATTGTAGTATCGTCCTGCTTATCTAATGTATAGCATTTACTAAATAAAGAAATATTAATAACTATGATTTGTTTTGTTGTGTTTTCAATTTAGGCGTAAATACCCTGCTTTATCCATCTAGTTAAACAATGTTAGTTAAGAAACGAAAGAGTGCAGGTGGTGGTTTAGTGAATATTCTAATCAATAAACTTCCGTTTGAATTGCATTTACCGGTTACCAGTATTGTGGTCCTGGTCAAAATTAGAGAAACGACTCGCACGCGTTACCCCGGTATTAATCAATTAGATGCTCAGTGCAAACTTCATGATATCATTTACAGAGATTACCGAGATTTAAAAAGTAGACATAAAGCAGATAAAATTTTACAAAAAAGATGGGAACGCTTTAAATCATCAGACACAACGTTAGGTGAACGCTGCAGCTTTAGCAGTCAGTACCACCATGAAAGAGAGAAAATTAGGAATGGGGTGTAAACGTCGATCTAATCCGAAGAATAAAAATTGTTCGAAATGGTGGAAATTTATTGCATTTACGAAAACAATAGTAAATTAAACCTAACGGAAATTTCACAGACACAATAAAGTCAGCCTTCAACGGCAAAACGTGTGGTAAAAAGTTTAGGAGGAAAGAAAAACATTAAAGTTCCTACAGTAATTCCCTACCTAAACAAGAAGGGTTTTACCATTTCTTATTCCGTTATTCGCTGATTATCAGCAATCGGTGCTATTAGCTGGCGGTGCATCAGAATTGCTAAAACAGTCAATGATGCTAAAAATGCCAAAAATTGCAAGAAGACACATCGCGCCATAATCGTATGATGGAATCGATCGCTATAGGCTTCGTGAATAAGAAAGGCGGTGCACTTTATCTAAAACCATACAAATCTGGTGGTGCTGCGTTATACTTAAAACCGTTTCCAAAAATTGAATAGATTATCCGAAAACCGTTAACAGCTATTGATTTAAAGAAATACATAAAAAATGTGCTCTACTTTAGGGATATTTCTATGAGAGATAGCATGCCTAAATTACCATGGAAAAATGAACCTGGAATTATTAACTTAGATAGCCAAAGCGGACCAGGTACACATAGGGTTTGCTGCAAAAAGCATAGTAAAAAGGTATGGTATTACGATAGTTTCGGTAATCTTCGACCACCAATCGAAGTGATTAACTACTTTCTGGAATGTAAAATTTATTATAATTACAACCAAGATCAAGAATTTAATACAATTATTTGCGGACACCTATGCCTGCAATTTTATATAAATAATCAATATAAAAGCAATTTTCTCAGTTATGTCAATAACTTCAGTTTAGAAGGTGTTGATAACAGAGCTAACTACAAGTTCTGTCCACCGATAGAGCTAGATTTGAGGAAGAAATACGTTATTGGATTGGTTGGATTTTACGGTTGCAACAGCATTAGAAACATTTATACAGGCAACGATAGATTTTATTTTAGAACAAGATCCATCTTATTTGCAAGTGATTAATATTCCACACGGTACATATGAGTTAGATGAAATTAGCTATTATCTAAAATCTAAGATACCCACAGAAAAATTTAGATTTAGAGAAACAACAATACAATTAAATGTGAGATAAACAGTTCATTTAATAGAGATTTTACTAAAGAGAATAGCATTGGTCGTTTGCTCGGTTTTGAGCCTAAAATATTAGAACCAAATATTTTACATACGTCTGCGTTAGACATCCAAATACTTAAATGCACTAATATATACGTAGAGTGCAATATTATAAAAGGATCTTATTGAAACGGGAAACCTGTAAAAGTATTATATGAGATTGACGTTTCAGTTACTCCAGGTTATCGTCTAGACAAAACTCCCAGCACTGTTCAATATTTAGAAGTAAACACTGCCATAATTAGTAATATAACAACTAACTTGACTAATCAAAAGGGCGAATTAATAGAATTTGGTGAAAGTGAACCATTTACAGTACGGTTAGAACTAAAAGAACATTGGTCCGAGAATTAATTAACAACCAATTCCATCTTTCAAAATTCATGTAAAGACATACTCCCTACAGTAAGTCATTAATTAGTCATCAACTTTCATTGCGGTTAACATCTGCAGAGAAATTCTTCTTAACCTCAATTGGTTTAAAAGTTCTCACCGACTATCGCCGAATCATTAAGGTCTTTCAAAACGTACATATTTTTTTATGATTGTGGGCCTGAACAGGCTAATTACCTTTCGTGCTAAAGCACTCAGGAACACTTAGGAGGATGGATAGAGGATAATGAATTGCCAATAGATGCCTATGAACAGCTACCTTAAATTTTCTCATATCATAAGTGTGAGAAAAGCAGGAACTAGGAGATCATTCCAGAGTTGAAGCCGTGTAGAAAAATGTCGATTGCGCCCGTTTGGTACGACAAGTGAAGATTTTACTGCATGCTGATGATGTGAATGAGCGAACCGATTGTTCTCGCAAAGATAGCCGAGATGGTATCAAAGAATATCATTCAGCAGCACAACAGCCGTTGTAATAACGATAATACAAAGAAAGAACTGAAACCATCCTTCTATGCTCAAGGGACTGTATGTGAAAAGTTAAGGACGGGTCATTTATAAGCCTAATCGCTCTTTTTGAATACGATCAACGATATCGAGAGCGTATTGGGGAGCACTAACCCAGAGCTGAGAATTATATTCCAGATGAGGCGAATTTGGTCCTTATAAAGCAGAAGGAGTTGTCGAGAGGTAAAGTACTGCTTAGATCTGTGCAAAAGCCTATTTTACGAGCACCTGTTTTGGTAGCTGACAGAAGATGGTCAACCCATGAGATATTTGAAGATACAGTCATACCAAACAGAGTAATAGAGTCTGAAAACTTAAAACCGAGCCATTCATACTTACATCAGGAAATGATCGATCTTTTTGGCGGACACAAGGCAACACTGAGTTTTGTTAGCATTAAATTTAACTAGATTATTGCTTCCCATTCGAGAATACGTTGAATGTCTTGTTGATTGAATTTGCCATTTCAGCTTTAATTTCTTGATTTGACATAGAAGGTGGATTATCACTATGAGTAGACTGAGATGAACTACAGTGAAGAGTGCTATGGTCAGCAAAGCAATGGATGGGGTTAGTTGTTGAAGAAATAAGGTCATTTATGTACAGCAGAAAAAGGCGCTATAACGGATCTCTGTGGTACGCCCGCGTTAATGCTAACTTCTTTGAAAAAGCCATCAACTAAGACACGTATTCGTCTTTTATCAAGGAAACTAGAAACCCAGTTGTGAGCGCATCATTTAACACAAACGAGGTGAGCTTGACAAGTAAAACTTATGCCAAACTTGGTCAAATGCCTTTGAAATATCTAAAGCGACTACAACTGTTTCACCGGACTGCTCTACTGTATTGTTCCAAACTTGGGTCACATATGAAAGATCACCTGTTGAACAACTTTGCCTAAACCCATTTTGGTGGTCACTAAGGAGTTTGTTAGTTTCAAGGAACGTGATCAGTTGCTAATTGATAGCTTTTTCCATGATTTTAGACAAAATGGAAGTGATGGCAATTGGTCGGTAGTTTGAGGGATCGGTCTTATCGCCTTTTTGGGAATAGTTTGAACATTTGCTAACTTCCATGATGAAGGGAATTCAGAAGACATAGAGATCGTATAGAGCTTAGATAGGACTGGTACTAGTTCGGGGAACATTTCTTTAAAACAATAGTTGGGATACGGTCTGGGCCAGTCGCCTTATTGAGATCAAGCTTACTGATGATTGATTCCAAGAGCTTGTACGGAAATTGAATTGGTTTCATAGCGTATGAAGAAGAGTTGACTAGAGGCACATCTTTTCCAGAATCATTGAGACACGAGTTTGATGCAAACAAATCCACAAAAACATTGGCTTTGTCTACAGAATCAGCAACTACCGATCCGTCAATAGATGTCAAGGGGAAATGAAGATGTTCCAAAGTTTTTACTAATGGCTTTCGCTAAAGACCAAAATTTTCGACTGCCTAAAGGAGATGTAGTTAGTTCATTGCATTTTCGTTGTTCGAACAACTTTTTAGTTTTAGTGATGACACTTTTGCAGATATTTCTAGCACCAACGTATTGCACATGGCTGTCGACCGATTTATTAGATTTCCTTTTAATGTAATATTTATTTGATGATACGATAATTAAATCAGATATTCACACTTATCTTCCGTATGGATCTTCTAAGTATAGACCTTCTGAAGAAATACGCATCTTAGTTCAGTGTCAAGATCTAATTACGGCTACTTACAATAGTTTTGCAACTTAACCAAATTGTCCCAACTTTCCTTTCGAAGAAATTCGTTATAAGTTAGGTGGTCATAGAGTGGACGTTTGCAGAAATCCAGGCATAAAATCTACGCTTAAAGCATATATTTCTTATACGGCAAGCGATCAAAGCACTAAGCCATTTGGGTGGACACTAAAGAATGAAGAACCATTACAAGCAGAATTCAATGAGTAAAATGGAGAAAAATCTTTTACAGTATGCATACCATTAAACCACCTATTTGGAATAATGGAGGATTATCGTCAAGTTATCGTGAATATGCGTCAAGAGTTGATTCTAATTCGATCTAAAAGGATACAAACTGCTACTATGGTGATATTGATGCGACAATAACCTTAACTAAACTCAATGGAAAGTACCACATTAACACTTAGTGATGCTGCGAAACTTAACTTGTTTCAAGGAATCAATAAAAATTCTATTATTACTATTCCATTTCGTCAATGGGAGTTATATGAATTACCTGCTTTAAAACAAGCAACCTCAGACATACGACCAATAAAACATCAACGCAACTGGAAAAACCACGTTGGACAATAATGCATTCCAACAAGGTAAAAGGTACACAAAGTCGGCAAGGACCGGAAATTTTGATAACATCAACATCATAAATCTTAAAGTACATTTGAATTCTGAGTATTATCCATATGAAGCAATGCATTTGAACTTCAGTGCTAACCAATACATACCTCCTATCGCAATTTTTAAATTCCGATGTGATTACTATGGTTAAGACGATAAAGACGCTTTATTCAACTATTCATAATTCAAATCATATCCAGTAGTTGTAATGGACTGCTCTAAACAAAATGAATCCTTAAAAACTCAACTCCCACCCCATGGCTTCTTTCGGGGTCGTTTTTATCCCTCGTCGGAATTTGCAACCTTGGTGGTATTTTCACACCTTTGAAGACATGCTTACCACTAACTAAAGCCCTTTTGGTGGCGGTTTTTCAATCTTTCAACCATTGTGTGGAGTATAGTAATTAAGGCCCTTTTGGCAATATTAAGAGCCTTTATGGAGGTCTAGCCCTTTAGCTAAGTATTGGATGCTCTTATGTTCATTAAGGGCCACACCCACATTTTACCTGATTGGTTGTGCGTGTATTAAGGAGCTAAGACTAAACCCAACCCATCTTACAGCTGATTGGCTCGCACAAGGTCCAACTCTGGCTTCTAATTAGTCGTTAGACCCACACTCAGCAGGTATGCTCTAACTGGAGGTTAATTCTGCATTCTGATTGGTTGTGGCGAAATTTGAATATAATAATGTTAATGTTAAATTGTAAGACAGATGTAGGGCTCCGCATCTTGTTTCGCCTTCGCCCATTGTCGTGATCGGGCCTTGTTCGGAAGTTCGTGCATTGTCGAGACCCATTGGCGGAATATTTGAATTTAGTAAGGTTCCCAATGCTAACTTGTAAGGCAGGTGTATGGCTGCCCTTGGCTTGATCGAAACTTGTTCGGAACTTGCCTTCGTACATTATCATAGCGCCATTGGTAGGAAATTTGAATGTTATTCTAATAATGCGGGTTATGGCTGGAAATATGAATTTGTATTGTAATAAGAGCTTAATGCTAACTTGTAAGACAGATGTAAGGCTTAACAACTTACTCTCAGGCCTTCGTCCTTCGCCAAAATTTTAATTTGTTTATGGCGCCATCTCGCGGTATATTTTTAAAAGCACATGCAGGGACCTGTAATGTTATGGCGGAAAATTTTAAGTAAGGAGTTTAACGTTAAGTTTTAAGGTATGACGATGCATCTGGATCTCAAACCACAGTTACGTACAATATATTTTGGTATTAATTATGAGTCACAATGTATTGCAATTGTTTTGTTTAAATTATGAGCCATAAATAAATTCGCTGTCGTTCAAGTCAATCACGACCAAATTAATCTCATGCACAACGAGGCAAGGATTTTATTAAGACTAATAGCGTATAACAATGTAATTTTATATTACCATTTTCTACCTGAATACTAAATTTGTTGTTTTCCTGCTGTTCCTAAAGAAATTAATGAAACGTCTTTAATCTTCAGGTGCTCATTAAATTGGTTTATCTGCTGGTCCTTGGTCTTGAAAATTTGTAGAAACGCACCGGTAGTATGCATTTAAACTCGGCAAGTTTCACAATAACCTTTCACCATATTTTGTTGATACCAGTCCAAGATCGAGTATTTTGTATTCAACACCAATCTCCAAGTCATTAATATTTTGAAAGATTTAAAACATGTTGCGTTTAGGTAAGTTAAATCCATATCTGTAATTATGACATAACATTAAAACTGTACGATCAAATAAAATAAATAAAGTAAAAGCTAAGACAAAAATAATAACTCATCAGGCTTGTATTGAAGAAACGTGACATTGACGCACGAAACAAAAACTTCAAGTGAGGCGAAAGATACCTCATTCGACTTTTACACACACATCACGCACGCACAAGCACCCACGGACGCAGGCACACACACACAGCGACGCACGCACGCATCCACGGACGCACGCGGAACGCACGAACGCGCCCACGCACGCTCCCATACATACGCACACGCGCGCGCACACGCGCGCATGACGTACGCAACACCCGCACACACGCACGCACGCACACACACAAGGTCGAATTACCAAGGTCGTTACGCAACAGGAAAAACAAGTAGCGTAAACAATCTTTTCCTAACTACCTAACGTTTTAAATATAAATATAGAATTTATGGATAACAACGTATTGTAAAGTCGGCCAAGTTAGCATTCAAAACTCAATTTTGATAAAGCAATGTCAAATCTGAAAATCAGTAATTATCTCATTAATTAAAGACGTACAAGTCACCATTATTTCCAATCCTTGTTAAAGTAATGCCGAACTTTCACTAGGCTATTAAATACATGTGAATTATCTGATTACGTAATGGATAACAAAACGGTGTTCATTCTCAATTTTATGTTGTCGTTTTAGATTTTAAGTCAGATTCTATCCAAAAATATTCACGGTGCATGATTCAGTTGTCGATATCTTACATGCTACAAAATTAACAGTATTTTGCATGAAGAAATAAGGTTTTAAAATCAGTTCTAAAGGCCACCTTGAATTAATTTGAATGGAATGAAGAAAACCTAATATACTGTTATCAACAAAACCTTCTAATTAATTTAATATAACTGATAATAGACAGTTTGACCTAGATGTATTTTAAGTTTTATTAAACCGGACTCTGTGTAGATCAAATAAGATTTAAACTTACAAAACGAAAACTGTTGTAGATTGTTTAAGGCTTTTGAAGGTCTGAAATCGAGCGCTATCACGACACGTACTAAAACGTGCAAATGCGAATAAGCTTAAAAGATTACAGTTATGATTGAGGTAAACACATTACAGAAACTTGAGGGTCTGAATTGTAAGCAGTTTCTAGTACCATCTTACACATAGAAATAAGGTTTAAATTATTTCTAAAAGGTTAGCTTGGAATAATTTTACAGATTGAAGAAATCTAAATAAGTTACTATACATATAAATGAGGACCACCTATGTACTATACGAGTTTTTTACAATTATTAAGTGAGATTCTATTTGAAAAGTTATTACAGTTTTAAGGTTATCAAGGGCGATTCTATGTATATCAATTAAGGTTTTGTTTGACTGAAAATGAATAATGTCAAGAAATACGCTAAAAGGTATAAATAAGTACGGCCAGATAGCTCTAGACCAATTTTAAATGTGATCAAAGTCAGATTCTATTCTGTTTTAAAGATACTGTATCTTTTCTTGTACAAAATATAAACACTGTAAGAAGTTTTATTATTAATGATCTACCTGGTAACATATATGTCCTGCCACAACAATATTCTTTAGATGTAAGTAGTTGTTAAAAGTTTAAATTTGAGATGAGGCTTACATTATTTTCACCGTGTGTCTAAGTTACATTAGGCCCATTTAATTTCATTATTTCAAGAATGTTTCTGAGGCGTGTGTTTTACTTGGATGTCAAAACTATTTTAGCTATGTATTATTTAATTACATTGGCTGTAGTTGAAATTTGTATCCAAATAAGTCCCTGCATTCTGTTTAGTTATGGGATTTGAATTTGTATTCTAATAAGGGGCCCTAATGCTAACTTGTAAGACAGGTGTAAGGATCCACAACTTCCTCCACATCTTTGTTTTCAATGTTTTATTAAATCGTTCAGTCTCTACGTTATGATTGTTTATTGCGAGAAATCTGAACTTGTATTCGAGTAAGGGGCCTAATGCTAACTTATAAGACAGGTACAGGGCTTAGCAACATGTTTAGAGCCTTCGCCTGAGATTGTATTTGTATTTGTAGTTGTATTTAAGTCTTTGCAGGTTATGGAGGAAATTTAAAGTGGGGCCCTAACGCTACCTTATAAGACAGGTATAGGTTTCCGGAACTTGCTTTTGGATTCTCTACATACAAAAGTTATCAAACCAATTAGATTACACCAATTTTAAAACAGACTTGATTGTTTGTGACGTCATAGGGTGTATCTTTAAACTGGTCCATGTTTTCTGGAATGGAAATTCCATTCCGACTAGTTGAAAACGACTCGAAAAAGCCATGGTGAGAAATGCACGTCCACGTGGACGCCCTGACCTCGGCGTTTACACGAATCTAGTCGTCGCGACGGCAGGCGTCTTTGTCCCTCAAGTCAACTCCTACTGACATCAAATTTAAAATGGAATCTCTAACACCTTTCGATAATGGAATCGTTGTCTGGTCTTATTCTCCATGACGCTCTTTTACAGTACAGCCCACTCACTGGAGAAGTGAAAAATTATAATATACATCTGTATGTCTAGTATATAAATAAATATGTTGCAATTATTGGTTTATTTTATTTCATCCGCCAAAGATGGAAGTAACTGCTCAGAAACAAACACTTCCAGTTCAAAATCATGAGATTGATGAGGAAACATCTAGTACTGAAAACACGACGATTTACTTCCTAATAGTATACGCGGAATTATATGCGGTTTTAAACATGTATACGTAATAGGTTACTTCACCTTCAGTGATAATCAAGATGTGATTGAGCCTAATTGTGCAAATTCAAACTCTATTTTTATCTTCGATGATATCGCTTGTAAAAGCAAAATAACATAAGGGCATATTTTTCTATGGGTAGGATAGCGATATTGACTGTTTCTATTTGGGTCAACTAACAGTAAAATCCAAGCAGTTAATTCGTGACAATGCGAACCTAATTATGTTATTTGGGCAAGATGAATTAACTTAAAACATGTGTATGAGGATCAACAAGTCCCACCATAAGCATGAAATTATTTCGGGCATGTGTTCAAAGTTCTGGGTAGATCAGCTTAGTTTCATGGTCATAAACAGGTGCTGAAGTTAATAATGGTAGCTATAGGAAAAGATTTGATGAATATATAATAATACTTAAACTGCTTACAGTAGTTTAGTAGGAACTGATCTGTTTAGTGTAAACAGCTATCTGTTCAGTAAACCCGTTTTGCTACAATGGATAATAAGGAAATGATATTAAAGAAAAAATTATTCAGGTTCGTAAAATAACACAGCAGAATTATAACACTTTAAAACTGCTCACATTGATAATGAAAGAACATTTGAAAGCGCTTATAAACCCCTAATAGAACTCTAACTGAAATAGTAAATAAATTAATCTAGATAAAAAATACCTAAAAGGGGCCCATTGCGTTAAACCCAAAAACCCATTCAATATTTCCAAGAAAGCACGCTACTATCCACTAGCCCGATAGCTCTAGTTCAACGGATCCAGGCTTAACTCCATTACGTAATTCAAGAAAGGGTGCTACTAGCCCACTAGCTCAGCTTCCGTTTTTTCAAACAAATCCTCCTCAGGTCTTGTACACATCTTTTTAGTACATCTGTTATAAGAGAATTAATACTGAGGAAGAAGAAGAAGAACTCTTAGTGTCACAGATGATTCTACTACCCGTAATGAACCCATCTCAGAAGAATTTCTCGAGCAGTACATGAATTACCTCGTTATACGTTGAACGTATTATGAGGGATCCTGAAGGTGCTATTGATCATACTTATGGAGTCCACTATGATACCAAAACTGACAAATGGACAATTGGTAATATTCCCGTTACAATTAAAGGAAACGATATTATTTATTAAAGGCGTCACGTATAAAGGGACTTCAGGTTTATACGATCTGCTTATTATGAATGATTATAGAAGTATTTTAGACGCTACTAATGTTGCAAGGCGAGATTATGATGTAAGTGGACAAATTCCAGGAAGCCGCAGCAAAAAGTATACACAAATAATCAAACCCTTGCTGTCATCATCGCCCACAACCAAGCAAGGTGGAGCTGTTTTTCAAGGAATTAACAAATATAAATATTGGAATGATGTACATGAACTAATTGGCGATCTAGAGATATTGTGGGCGGAAAAATTGGCGGGAAACACAGAAGTCATATATGACATAATACCAATTGTAGAAGAACTATATGAGGATGGATGCATTGAAAAACCAAACAGCCGTTTTTTAAACAGTATAAATGAGAATGCATTGGTGTCGACCGATCATAACTAAAATGCCCCTTGTATTTTGTTTGTGCGTTTACATGTTCAGTATCAATTCAAGAAATTAACCCCTCAGTTTAAACTGATTGTTGATAATCAATTTGATATGCAGCAATGTTGCCAGTCCAATAGATCCTCAAGATGTCATCACTAAGCAATACTATTTATCAACAAGGTTCAATTTGGATGGAAACCGTTTGACACAGTTGGCGAACCCGGAAGAAGATGGTGATGCTATAAGTAAAGGATACTTGATTTTTGTCTACAAGCAGTTCAGAAAGCTTTTAAAGGAAACTCTAACGCTTATCTAGTGTTGGAGAAAAACTATATCAACTTAAAGAAATTGTGGATAAATTAGTACCATGTCCAAATTACAACTCGTCAACGAATTGCAAAACCTGCACAAAAATTTTAAACGAAGGCGAACAATAATTAAAGGTTTTGATGACCTTGGCAAGCAGATTTAGCTGAATTTAACACATATGCCAAACAAAATAAGGGCTATAAGTATATATTAGTGGTTATCGACTGTTTTTCGAAATACTTTGGACTAAAGGATTAAAAACGAAAACAGGTCAAGAAGTTACCAAGGCCATGCAAACAATCTTCAAAAGGTCGGAAACCTACAATTTGCAGACAGATGCAGGAAAAGAATTCTACAATGAACATTTTACTAAACTAGTGCAGTATTATGGAATCAATCATTACTCACCTATAGCACAAAAAGGCTGCAATTGTGGAACGTGTTATCAGAACCATTAAAGGTGCTCTATATAAGTCATTCAGCCTACAAGGTAAATATAAATGGATTGATACAATTTACACCATAACCATGAATTATAACAATCGTAAGCATAGAACTACCGGAATGAAGCCTAAAGAAGTCGGTAATCATACAAAGCTAGAGGCTTGCACTCACATACAAAAAATTCAATATGAATCGATATTGTATGGGTAACATAGTACGAATCAGTAAATTTAAAAGTATTTTGCCAAAGGATACACACCCAACTGGACTAGTGAACTATCTTAGGTTGTGAAAGTTCGCATTACTAACCGCACTATGTACATTTGGAAAACATGAAAGGAACACCTGTTTGGGATGGTTTTATGAACACGAATTACAGAAACCAAAATATCCCAATGTGTATCTAGAAAAAGTGCTTCGCTCCAAGAATAATAAGTTATTCGTAAAGTGGTAGGGGTTGAATGAACGATCATCGATCAATAAAGGCGTTATTGTTTTACAACAACATTTAACTTGTAATTGTGAAATAAATTACTTATATTAATTATATAGTTTGTATCAAAGGATGTAGTAGCTCTTAGATGAAATAAAACACAGATAAAAAAATAATAGTATTTTATTTTTTTAAATATTACATATGTTTACTAAAATTTCATTATTTTATACAGTAAACCTAAAGTACTTCTATAATCATTTAAATTACTTGATAGTCATATTGAATCTGGTCCAGAGATCCATCCTATGCAGGAATTTATATTTGTTTCACCTTTATGAATGTTTTCTAATATCCAGCTAAAAATTTTGTGACGTTCTTCGTTTTTCCATGGTTGAAACTTATAGTTGATGTTTTGTTCTAATAATATTTCAATCAAAATATTGACGCACTTGTAATTAGCATAATATGCTGCTTTCTCAATACATTCAGTTATAATAAATAAAATGTCTTTATAAGCAGAATTAATATTTTCTATGCTAGATTTAACATTTGTTGAATCATCACTCCATAATAAATTGTATACATACATTTTAAGCGGCATGTCAACAAGTAATTTCATATCGTCTAAGATTTTATCTACTTCATTAAAAGTTAATGAATTGTAATCTTTATTAATACACAATTTCATAAAACTTTTAAGGGTATTGTCTAATTTAATTTTTTTGTCAAATAATGTCTTAATAATAACTTTATTTGTACACTTTGAATTTATAGCACACCAGTTAAAACACTCATCAGGAATAATAATATGTTGTAATATATTCAATACAAGTAAATAGCTTTCAGAGGAACACTTCCCCATCAAGGAACGCTTTAGGTACTTTCTGTAGATTTGATCACTACTGTACCATAGTTCTTCATGCAATTTGTTTTCAAGACTGCTCATAATGATAAAATTGTTTTCTGAAAGAGAAGAGGAATAAAATGTTATGTAAAGTTAAATCCCCAAGGTCTACTATCAGTGAAATTGAAATTTACTAATCGTTTATTATCGTCATTCTGTTTTTGACCTTATCAAATATTGATATCGCCTTATTACGTTATCATCAAACAAAACATGTTTATAATCATTTATCGTGATCTGTTTGACACTTGCATAGGTAGAACCTTTGATTTTTTACAACTTTTCATCAACAATGTAAGCATACATTTTTGCACGAAGTCCTACAAATTCCAACATAATGTTACCATGATTTTCATCTTTCATTAAGCCGGGACTTTTTATTTGCAAATGGAATTCCAAAGATATTGTCAGGACTATAGTCAGACGTATCGAATTTATCAATGTCTTCTTTAATGCATTCATAGATATCAGGAACCGAAAAGGCGTATATGAGACTATCTGTATACAAGAGCTTGGCATTATTAGGAAACTTGGTAGCGTGTAACCATAATGAAAATTGTATAAAAAGTTTTGAAACGTCTAAAACACTGAAGCCTGCATATATGGATTTATTTAAATATGCTTCTAGCCTATTCATTTGCTAAATATTGTACAACTATGAAAATTTGGTTTTGATATGTAAGCACGAGCACCATAGCGACCTCCATTCGTTACTAAACGTATATCCTTATTTACGTACATTTTCCATCAGCTTCCAAAAACGCTATTAATCATTAATTTATAAAAATTTTGTCAATTCATTTTGAGATTGCTGACGCAGGTGGTATTTAAATAGATATACAATGTACTTTTACTAACATTAATCCATATTTTAAATATACTTTCAAATTTCTGTAATGAATTACGTAATTACGTTTTGGATACAATGTAAGCAATAGTTTTTTTAATTTTAGAATCAAGTACGGGTGGAACCATATGTTTGGGTGCCAATGGTAGATCACTGTGACTCTCATGTAATTCTATGGGGTAGTCTAAATCACACTCGATTTAGGATGGTTTATTAAATCTAAAGTTTCAAAATTGGTTCATCAACAAAAGAAAAATCGCCAAATGGTAAAAATTCTGACATGGCGGCCCCATATAAGTTATTTACGTTATAGTACATTAAATACATACTTTCGGAAGTGGGATCAAATTTTTCTCCCATGTACTTATTGTTAGCTTTAGCATACCGATTAGAACATTGAGTCACACCACCTCTAATTCCTCTTTCAATAAACATTAGCATATCAATATCGGTAAATAATTGTAACTACTTGCGTAATTTTAAGCATAGCATCGAATGCTAAACCGGGGCTGTACAATAGATGCAGATGATCAAGTTTGCCGAAAATTTCGAAATGTTGACCAAAAGTAGAACGTCGTTTTAGATACAAATCTGAGTATTCCCTAACGATTTAATATTAAATTTGTTCCAAACATTAACTGCATGTGCAAAACTCATCATTGATTCCTCATTATTAAGATGACTGAAAAACGCCTCTTTCCACCTTTGGCAACTAGTAGAGAAAATTCTCCTTCATTGTTACATTTAGATCTGGTAATAATTTTTACTATTTTCCAAATAGTCCCACAACTTTTCAATACTACTACTCATAAATCTGAAAGAGTCAATAAATCTAAACCTAATTTTAGTGCATTGTATTACTTTCTGAAAGAGATATAACTTTCTTTGTTTATGGGTAGCAGTGAAATCACACCGGGAACAGTAGCCAATTCTCTAATGAGGAAATGATAATCATAACCTGACAAATTATGAAATACGACTATTAGAATGATGGAGTCTTTATAGTTTAGGTTACAATTCTGATGTGATGCTCCCGAAATGCACCAGAGAAATGGTTATGATCCCTAACTTTATATCATTATCAGTTAAATGGTTTTCGCAAATGTGCAAATCGTGGTGCTTTCAAAGTGCTCAACCTGATTGGGAGTTAAAGTATCCGTAGGAATTATTTTATTGATTATTTCCTCTATAAAGTCTAAATCGTGATAAAGAATCATTGTATGAACACTTCAAGTATAAGCAATGCTGAAGGGTATATGTTTGAAGTGAAATATAGTATCATTATCGATGTCCGTTAAATTTGTACACTTTTCTAAAATACTTTCTAAATCTGCATAAATTACAAACGGCACCTTTCCCTGGAATGTGAAATTTTTGAACTGCAGAAACGTTTCTGCTTCAGTAGGTAGTTGACAGAGCATCGATTAAGTTGATGATAGTGAGTGATGTGTTTTTGTAGAACGTGATCTGAATGGTTCAAACATCGATAACAAAAGAATTTCTTGTGCTCCTTATTCGATAGTTGTTCACAAAAAGAGCTGACATATTTTTAATCCACGTGAAATGATAAACAGTATTATTTTTTGTATTAATATCATCAGCAATAGAACCCAGAATGATTCCCTGACACTATTTTTTGATTTCACTTAATACTAGTGGTATATACCTTTCCCTGAATGCAAAACAAATTAATGGAGAAGTCGTTTAATTTTTCGGTTTAATGGGAAAGGAATTGAATCATAATTCAAAACATCCATAAAATGAGGATAACTATAACTCTATCTGAATGATGTTGCACGGGATATAATGCCGAAACAACGGCCCACAGGAAGCAATACTCATCATTATTTTTAACATTCAGTACGGCATGCTTTACTGCTATGAAGTAAGGAACTTTAACGTAAGTCAAAAGGCCTCTCTAAATGGAGCATAGCTATTAATATTCACCTTTAAATGTAAAACTTCGTGTAATGCCCAACCGGAAGCCTTTGTTTTGTAATTTATAATAAACGTTTTCATTATACCACTCATGTAAATTGGTCGCAATGTCGATGACATTATTTTTATTGCAAAATCTTGAACTTAATACCATGATTTTGAGGTGCATAAAATTACATACTAAAAGGACATTCACCTTAGCATCGTTTGCATTAGAATTACTTTAACCTTTCGTGCAAAACTATTGTATGCATTTTGTAAAAATAAGAGGGCCCTTGATGTTTGCTATATTACTATAATTCTGTAAGTAACTACCATTAAAACATGAATCTAGAGAGTACCAACATAATTGCGTGTACGCTTTTTAACGCCATTGATAATTCTACTACCTGTTTTCTCTGAAGCGTTCTTTAACTGAATAAGTCTTACAGATACACTTTAATAATGATAAATTACTTTCGAGTTTAAGCAAATTTTCACTTGCCTCTAAATAAATCTTATTTTGAATTATATCTTGCAATAGCTTAATATTAGTGTTAATCATACGGATGTGCTTTACAAATTCATTTTGATTTTCAACAATGGAATAATACGTCTTAGTGGAGTCGATCGGCTATTAGGTCTTGTTAAATTAACAATATCACTACTACTTGGTATAACATTACTCATAGTTACCTTGAAAGCTGTATCTAACAACGTAAAATATGAAGCATCAGTTCTACATACATAAAGACAAAATTTACATCGATTGTGGCTTGAATCTCGATAGCGTGGTTGGTTAGCGCGGTACACTAAAGTACAGGTCGTAGGTTCAAATCCTACTGAGGTAAATTTTTATCTATGTGTTTAACAAAATTAATAATAATTTTAATTACATTAGGTTTACAATTACAATTACAATCCAAGTCACGAGTGCAATATGCTGATTGGTATGAAAATGCTCTTTATTGGCTTACATAGTCGTATAAACCCACATTAAAGGTCAAATATCACAAAGTTGTTATAACCTATATTTGCAGCATACAGAAACTCTTGAAAATTAAATGTGAGACTCACGCGATTTAGTTGCGTTACTATAATATTCGCAAGAACTTCAGTTCAGACATATGCACGCATTGCACTTTGTTTATTATTATTATTACTGGTGTTTACTGAGAATATCTATTAACACCTATCATTAATCTTGCTGATATTGCATGAAATACTTTCACACACTTGCCTTTAGATTACGTTGCAATTGTATTCGCAAGAGCATCAGTTCAGACATTGCACTTTCTTTATTATCTTCAGTGGGTATTTACTGGGAATATCTATTAACTTAACATTGTTGACATCATATGAAATACTGTTTCATGCCTAGATTATGCTGTATTCATTAGAGATCGTTACCCTTCGCTTGCATAGGTCAATTCATTCTACTAACCACTTCCACTTGTTAACAATTTTGATAACGTTAGCAGATTTACATGTATATAGTGTTAAAGTGTTATGTGAATACTCATTCATTACCTAGTTGTGAAGAAAACTAAACTACCAATGAAAAAAAGACAAATATTCTGCAAGGTATCTTGGTGCAACCATATCTTAATTACCAGCCTGCAAAACTACTCCCAAGACCTTCAAATGAAAATATTTCTGTCATATCTATCAGAGTTAGTGACGTGGAGGAGGATTTGTCACGATATTTTGAAAAGTAAGTAAACGTTTTCATTTACTGATTTATGTATTGATTAACACATTACTAATGTAATTTATTATTTTCTAGTATTACACCGGCAACAACAGCTGTTGCACACCACCACACTAACACCACCGCCACTTTGCCAAATCTAATATGTAGGGAAGAATCTATCCCTCTTGCAACGGGAAGATAGCCAGGATAACCTTGAAATATCTCCACCAACGCATCTTACGCAAGGCCCTTCAACATTGCAAGAATTTAGGTGAAGAGCGTGAGATGGTTACATCAAATTTTGGCAGAAACAGTGAGGTGTCGTGTGGCTTGTGTTGAGCAACTACTGTTGAGTTAGCTGAGCCTAACCAACTGTTAGAAAAGTTAGAAGTATAGCAAAAACAGAAAACGTGCAGTGTACGTCAGAGGACTAAATATTTAAATTACTGTGTGTAGTGTAGTTTAATAAGTTTCTTTTAAATGTGAAGACATATAATTCATATTTCGAGTTTTCGTGAAAACAGTGCATAGGTACATTAAAACTAACAGTTTTTAAGCGAAGTTGTTTTATTTAAGATTAAAAGTGAAAGAAATTAAGTTAAGGAAATACTTGAGTTTGTAAGTAAGCGTTAAATACAAAATGTTAATTTCAAATATAATTATTTATTCATAATTCCTAATTATATGAAATGATAGCTTAAAAATATACTACGAAGATAATACAAAGAATTATAAGTTAGGAGTATCTGATCGTGCATTTAAATTAGGCAAGTTTTTTTATTGTGATGTACTTGTCATTATTAAAAGACAAACAATTAAAAAGAATTAAGTTTAACAATTTTATTGAATTTAGTTATGATTGACTCCATCTATGTGTAAGGTAAGAAAAATATCAAGCAGTTAGCAGTTACAGAAAGCTTTAATTAAATACGTTGTAGGTAACTACTAAATATCGTTTGTAAAAGACAGTATTCTAAAATAATATTTTATTTATTGCAAATAAATTATAGAAAAGTTTAACGTTTAATTTTATTACGTAGTAGTAATTAATACACATAGAAATTGCAATTAATGATAGATTTGCAAAGTATATATCGTAAATAAAACAATGAAATCGTTACATGTCTATATTATTTAAAGTGAAAATGTTTTTTATAAGACATAGTGAACAGATTAGTTTAATTATTTATCCAAAAAAAATCTTGTAATTTAATTTTAATTTTCATATAAAACAAGTGTTTTATTTATTTTATTTTATTTTATTGCATTTAAATTAGGCAAGTTTTTTAAATTATGATGTAACTCTTCATTATTAAAAATTCAGCACAATAAAGTCACTTTAATTTTATTGATGTACACATTGCCATGAGTTTTTAATAAATTTAAAGAAAATACAACAAATTATACAAAATTTTGTATTTTAACAGTGAACGCCAGAGGGCGAGGGCGAGTGACCTTGAACTCGTCCAGAACCGGTCGCTAATCACTACTACTGTATATTTTTACTTATTTGGATAGCATAAGAAATTAACTTCAATATACTTTAGATTTGTTTTTGAAACTTTGACATAAAATATTAAAAAATTAGAAAAATGATTTTTTTGTTATTTTCGGCAAAACCGGAAGCGCTAAAATATTTCAAATAGCTGTTTAGCAGCTATATATGTTTACTATATAATCCCTTAATTCCAAGATATCATTTTGTTAGAAGCATAGTTATGAGGATTGAAATTTTCAAATTAATTAAGAGCAACATTTTATTTTTTCAGAAATATTTACAAACCGTTCAAAGCATGTACTTTCATTTACAAGTTGCGATTTTCAAATTGCTAGTAGCTTTCATGGTTTCTTAGTGACAGCCAAGCGCTATAATTTATTAAAATCGCCATATTGGCCGCCATTTCAAATTTAAAATGTTTAAAATAATTTTGTTTGATCGGTTTAAGGTTACTAACTTTTGAACAAAGATAGACTTTCTGACTCTAGTTTTGGAAATGCACGCACAAGAAAACCACCCTCTTTTCGCCATTAATTGATTTTACGAGAAGCCAATTTTATACATAACTTTCAGGTCCATGTCAAACCTCATTAAAATCGATCAAATAGTCTCAGCCACACAGACATACACGAAAATTTTTTCGCAAAATTGATATTTCTCGAACTTTAGGATTTACGTTTACGAATTCCTTTCTTAATTGGTTGACTAGCTCAAGTTAAAATAAAGAAACGACTACTGTTACCATTGACCAAAGTTATGCTCATTTCGATTTATTTATTTATCCGAATTCTTGTTGAGTTGACTTCTTTCTGCATTTATATATTCAATAGTTGTATAAACTTTTAATGTTAATAATTTTTAGCAATAAAAGTAAATCAAACGTTAGATTCATTTAATTAAGTTCCAAATTTGAACGAAAATGCATCAATATGTTGTTTACAAACACATATAAAATCAAACCTATATCTACAATAACCTTCTTAAAACTGACATATAACAAATAAAATCTTTATCAGAATTAAACGTTTATTTTGCGTTTAATCGTGATAGTCAAATGTAATAGTTCGAAATCAAACACAAGAAAGTTTTATTTATTAAAACAAACAAAAAGGTTCTTACTTATTTTTGTTGCAAAACTGCCTCAAATAGGTTAGAGACTGCTCTTCTGATGATGTCACTTAGCCGGCATTCTGGAACCGTTCTCCTTTGTTGTCCTTATCTTTTCTTATACTTTTGTGTAGCTGAATACGCTTCTAATTTTCTTTCATCAGCTAATGATTTTAGTAAATAATTGTTCTATATATTTACACTATACAGTTTTACTTAATTGTTCAGTCTTAATTACAAACTGCGCAACCAACTGCAAGCGAGTGGTCTATTAATTGAGTCGATTGTCTTATTGTACATTTATCGCTCGCTATCAAAACATCAACTTGGAACACTTTCAACACGCACTTAAAACGCTATTGTAAACTATTACGCAACCTCTTTATTATCGCCAAATTGACATTTGCACTTTTTATTATTGTAATAAAGAAGATAATTATCTACATTTTCCTATCACCGTTAATTAATTCTTATTTGTAATTTTCACACTTTATAGGGCAGAGTGACATACAATGTCACTTAGGCTGCAACGTCAATTGATCGACTCTTTCTTATCGCCAAATTGACAATATTTGCACTTTTATTATTTTAATAAAGAAGGTAATTGTCTACTTTTTCCCTATCACCGTTAATTAATTCTAATTGTAATTTTCACACTTTATAGGGCAGAGTGGCATACAATGTCACTTAGGCTGCGGCGTCAATTGATCGACCAATATCAACTCGGATCGCTTATTTTATGCGACTCCTTTGACCGCTTTCTCAGCGCAACTGTTTTAAAACTGCATATCCATGAACTTGCAAATGCCGCGTATTTAAATATTTTCAAATTGAATATATAGATAACTTATTGAAATAAACTCAAGCTTTTCATCTTAATATTAATTACATTAAAATACAAATAAACAATAACCATTTCTTTATCCTTTAAAATAATATATAAATATCTAATCTCATATAATTTAGCGCGAAATTTTTATTTTCTCAAGCTCCTGTTACAATGTTTTGTCCTCAATGTACAGATTCCAAAAAGTCAGTCTAAGATCCTTTACGAACGTCATAATCGAACACGAAGGTGTTCTGGATCAAAATCGTTTACCTTGTGACGAGAACCGTTCAACTCTTGTTTGAGTTGTAGATGATGCGCCGTTTAGTGTACAATCCTGTTATGTAGTAGCAACTTCAAATATTTCGACGTACCGTGTAACGTATTTGTTACTACTTAACTCCTATTTAACACGGCTGCCCAGAATGAGTGACCTCGAGGTTATAAATCTAAATTTTGCTTTCATTAGAGTGCCACAAGGTTCCGTATTAGGACCTGCACAATTTGATGTATCTATTAACGGCACAACTAATTCTGTCTAACATTCCATATGCAGAAGACCTTCAATTAGTCAAATCATTAAAAACAGTTCTAATGGGAAGTTGCACCAATACGACATGGAATCCATACAAATTTGGTTAACTCATAATAGAGTTAAGTGTTGCCAAGCGTTCCAAATTCCACTTTTACAACACGTACAGAAGTTAACCTAAATAATTATATTTTAAATGGAGACTTGATAAATCGAGTTTGGGAAATGTGAGACCTACGAGTGCCTTTTGACTCTACATTAAAATTTATGAAGGACGAGAATAATATTGTTAGCAAATTATTCCAAAACAAACATTTTAATCAAGCAAGGAAAATAGACTTAAGTCTGTCCGAACCCTAAAATTATTAGCAAACAAGTTACACCGCACCAAAAAAATTGTAAAACACTGAACGCATTTCAATAGTTAAGCTGTTTATGTAACACGTTTGTGTTTGTTTGTTGGCTATGTAGGGACGACTTTAGAATTTTCCTACAGCAGAGGTTAACTGCTTGTCTAAGTAGCGAGTAATCAAATGAGTGTGGAAAGAGCGTTAGGAACTGTGTCTCCTACTGCTAGCAACTGATGTAGAAGACAGTCCTTGCGCCTGAGCTAGGATTTGCTGATCGAAAGGTTATGTTTGGAGTGATGTGAGTATGCAATGCGACTTACAAGTGAAAGGTGGCAAGTTCTAATCTGAAAGGAGTCAAGTGCTTGGGAAAAATAATATATGAATTCGACTCAAGTGCAAAACAGTTCTTCTCAGGACTAAGCCTGATGGAGGAAGCAGAGTCCGCTTATAAAAGCAAAACTATGGAAATACGCGGATAAATTCACCTAATATGAAACCACAGTTACAGAACACTTATAATACAAAATATTCGGTATTGTTATTTGTTGTATATATTCCTCATGATTTACATGTGAATGATCTTAAACCTTTTTAAAATATTTTTGATCAGTTAAATCTATAGCATTAAAATAAAGATAGTAGGCGATTTTAATATTTACCGTTACTGATAGCGACAAATCTTTGCAAGTAAACAGCTGCATACATTACAATATTAGATAATCTGTTTGCGCAAATATATATTTGGTTTTGACTGTTGACGGTTTACACGAAGAGTTTGGTAGACATTTTATTCTAAGTTAGTTAGTAATTTAATTTAATTATAACAGCTTCGCAATTGCATTGCATCTCTTTAACTAATCTAGTCTGTGATAGCTAAAAGCCCGATATATACATGTACGTAAAATATGCACGGTGTTTATTATTATTGTTTACGTCCAATTGCGAAATCGTACATTCACTTTTGTATAACAAGCTAATCAACAGGTTACGCAATACCCATTACTTGTTTTATTATCATGATATAGAACTTAAGAGCGTATTTAAAAATCAATTGTATATGTTATCTTTATCTTGATTAGCTTCTTGAATATCATAAAATAATCCAATTGTTTATTGGCTTTACAAAATATACCAAAGTACGATACCCACGTGGTCTTATAAAAGAATCGCTATTGCATCAGGGTAGAAATGATTATTATTTTTTATCTAATATTTAATTTAGACCTTAATGCTTTCTTTGCAGCAGCATTTTTTTAAATAATTTTAAACACATTAATTAACGCAATGTCGACGACTGATCGCCACCTATCTTACCAGTTAGAATTAGGGCCCCTTATTAGAATACAAATTTAAAATGTTCATAACCTGTAGGAACTTAAATACAAATCCAGGGCCAAGGAAACCCGAGAGCAGGTTGCGAAGCCGTGTATCTGTCTTACAAGTTGGAATCAGGGCCTTATTAGAATAAATATTCAAATTACCGCTATTACCTGTAGAGACTTAAATACAAAGTCAGAGCCAATGGGACCAAGTCCCGAAATCAAGTTGCGACCACCTGTCTTGCAAATTAGCCTTAGGTCCCCTTATTAGAATACAAATTCAAATTTCTCGCCAAGTATGTCACGACAATGTTCGAAGGCCCAACCTCTTATTAGAATAAAATTCAAATTTCTCGCCAAAACAAAATGACCGAGGGTCTTGATTATGACTCATAATTAAAGAATTATGACCTATTTTGCTTATCAGCCTTGCACTGTTGACATCTTCAGTCGTAAGTTGACATTGTCCTGGTCGTAGCAATGCTGACATTTTGCAAATCGAAATCTTCCAATAAAAGCATTACATCTCTGCAACTTTCTCTACAAAAATTTCCACAGATAGAACCCATTCCGCTAAGGTATTTTCATTATCAAGGACCTCTCGAACAATGGCAGAATCGTTATAATAATTTGAAAAATGTGTACCAAATACGTCCAGTATATAGCTATCTGTTACGAGCAACAATGTAGGGTCCAATAAATGCGTACTTTTGCGAACTGGAAATGGTTGTCTCAACGTGTGATAATGGCTTGCTTTATAAACGAATACTACAAAAGGCTAAGGTTTGTACAGGGTATTAGCAAAAGTAAAAGGGTATTGTTCAATAAAGGCGTCACGCATAATTGATCATAAGGCAATGTTTTTAAACAAACGTTGCAGTTAATAATCTACTAACTACTTATCGCTAGGCTGACTGCTTGCCTGCTTAGGTAGTTGGAGACCACTCATCAGATAACCCTTGTCACAATTTAGATAAAATGTCATAAGATCTCTGCTTCTCACACGGTAGATATTCTTATCAGAGTTTCGAACTACAAAATGATGCCAACAATAGTAAACTAAAATACTTAAAATACTTACAAATTATACAATAATGGTGAAATATTCATTCAAATATGTATGAAACTAATTAAAACTATTCTACTTTAACGTCACAGTCACAATGAATGCATATATAAAATAAAGATAAATAAAATATGGGAAAACCTATTAAGTAACAACAATTATAAGACTCTATTAACAATTAAAATAAATCCAATATACCTAATTAGCAGCAAACAGCTAATATATATAATAAAAACAATTAACAATATTCGGTATCACCGGTGGATGACTAATTACTTCGTTATGTATATTAACATCATTTTTGAGGAAAGAGTCAGTGTAAAATTTTTCTTTAAGTTTTATGAGATTTAAATGATTTTAAGCGTTTAAAACCTCTATGTTATCTATATTAAAATCAGGTCCCTCCGTTAGTATAGGTTCCGCAAAATGCGAAAATTGGGTACCTTTGTTGTTGTTTTTTATTTGTTTCAAATGTTCCTTAACTCGAGTCAATATGTTACGTGCGGCCATACCCACGTAAGTAGAATACCGACACTTGCACCGGCATCTTGGAATTTGTGGGGCACTTTAACTTTTACTTTTTTACACGCCCACGTGGGGATCGTATTTTTTTCACCTGAGAATAAAAAGATTTAACCTGTTATTAATTAGGATCCGTTTCTATCAAAGGAGGCTGAACAATTATTATTACATTTTTTTTAATCCCATCTTTAAATTGTGACCTAATTTATTTATGCATTGAGGGCTGTATTCTAATAAGGGGCTGTAGTCTTGTAAGACGGGAATCTGTTCGCATGGCTCTTAATATGTGTTTATTATTATTAAACAGTTATATGAGTTCATTTATATTAATTGGAAAGTGGCAATCAGTTGTCGGCATGGCGTTAATTAATGTCATTACAAATATTTTAAAAATTTACTGCTGCAAAAAAAACATTAAGGTCTAAATTAAATATTAGATGAAGTAATAATAATCATTTCTACCCTGATGCAATAGCACTTTTTTTATAAGCCCACGTGGGGATCGTACTTTGGTATATTTTGTAAAGCTAATAAACAGTTCGATTATTTTCTGATATTAAAGAAGCTAATCAAGATAAAGATAACATATACGATTGATTTTTAAATAGGCTGTAAAATTCTATATAATGATAATAAAACGGTTAATGGGTATTGCGTTACCAGTTATGCAAAAGTGAATGTACGATTTCGCAATTGGACATAAACAATAATAATAACTACCGTGCATATTTTACGTACATGTACACATCGAAGCTTTTCGCTATCACAGATTAGATTAGTTAGAGAGATGCAATGCAATTGCGAAGCTGTTATAATTAAATTAAATTACTAACTAGCTGAGAATACAACTCTTCGTGTAAACAGTCAACACCCAAAACTAGATACATATTTGCGCAAACAGGTTATTTAATATTGTGATGTATGCAGCGAATTTCCTGTGTCTTCTTCCTTAAGCTAGATTTCGCCTCTATATTATTTTACATACATAAAAGTTCTGTCTCATCAGAAATACCTCTGCCAAAAAAAACGGCTTTAGATTTTATAATCAGGTTAAGCATGCATGCTGACTGATTATTAGAGTACTATTTTTAAAATTTTCGGGTTTTACCGATAATGGGATTGTCATACCATCACATAAGCCTATTTTACGTACAAGCTCTGCCTTAGTAGAAATACCCCTGTCAAAAGAAATTTAGATTTATAAACTGGCCGCTAGGGGAGGTATTAGAGCGCAGTTACAGAAACAAGTAGCGTACACTATACTTAAACCAGTAGTGATATAAGGAATCTAAGTAAATATAATGACGGGTATAATTATATACTGACGGTTATCGATGTATTTAGCAAGATGGCGTGACACGAGCTCTGAAGCTGAAAAATTACATGTTCTATAATCGACGTATTTTCAAGAGATGCGAAAAGATACCTCAAAGTATACAGACGGATAAGGGCAAGGACTTTATTGCGAAAAGCGTCCAGCAATTCTTTAACAAACATCAGATCTAATCATATAGGCAAAATTTAGCGATGCGATGCTTTCATATAGGTAAGAATCGCACTAACGGGGTTACAGTTAATGCGAAAGTCAATAACCTTTACACATTATCTCACTCAAGGCTTTATTTTCGGTAAAACCTACAATGCATCGTTTAGGTAACTGACCCAGGAAGACATTATCCAATGATTTTCGCTGTGTGCCCACAGGTATAGTTAGCACTTTTACTTCGGTCCTTGTAACAGAGTACTTTGCTGCAGTTGTTTTTAAAGTTTTAGCGCGCGCAATTAGAATGGCGGGGTTGATATGTCGCATATGTCTCACCATTAAACTAGCGTCCATAATTCGCGTTTTGTAATTTAAACCGTGCGCTGTCATTTTACTAATGGTATCTCTTGATCGTACAAATTTAAGCTTTTACTCACCACCACTTATGAGAAACGTTTCCTGATTAAATAAATCCTAGTGCACGCGACCAATCATTTCAATCTGTTTGCTGGTCGCTGCAAGTACTTGACGTTTCGACAAACCCTTATTTGCATGTCTCATATAAGTCAAATTTCGCGATGCCAGGCTTTCGGTGAACACTATTTCGGCGATCCCTACACCAACCCTCCCCGAACATAAGGGCGTCGCAACTTGTTCTCAGGTCTTCGGCCCTTGTCGTCATCGCAACTTGTTGGTGGGGCTTCGTGTATTGTCGTGGTACCTTTGGCGGAAAATTTGAATTTGTATTATAATAAGGGGCGTAATGCTAACTTGTAAGGTAGGTGTAGGGTTGCGCAACTTGCTCTCAGGGCATATCCCCTTGTCGAGGACCAATTGGCGGAAAATTGGAATTTACATTTGTATTTAAGTCTCTGCAGGTTGTGGCTGGAAATATATGAATTTGTATTATAATAAGGGGGTATAATGCTTGTAAGACAGCTGTAGGGCTTAGAAACTTACTTTCTGACCCTCGCCCCTAGAGTAAAAAATTTGAATTTGTTTGTGGCGCCATCTATGAGAGGAAATTTGAACTCGTATTATAATAATAAGGAGGCCCAATGCTAACTTATAAGACAGACATACGGCTTCGCAACTTGCCTTCGAGCCTTAGCCCCTGGTCCCTTGGCGGGAAATTTGAATTTGGATTTGTATTTAAGTGTTTACATTCTGATTACTTACTGCGAGAAATTTGAACTTGTATTCTAATAAGGGGCATATTGCTGACTTATAAGAAAAACATTGAAACCTGTGTTAGGGCTTACCCCCTCCTGTCGTAACCCCTTGTTGGGAAATTTGAATTTTTGTCGTCATCTAGTTGTGCATGGACTAATAAACATTTCCTGTAATAAAGGTGGTACCATCTAGCGTTATATTTCTAGAACTAATCAGGGTTTTGTTTGTGGCACCATCTAGTGGTGCTGGTGAGTGTTTACCGTAATAGAGGCGGCGGCGCCTAGCGGTACGTTTCTAGGACCAATTAGGGTTCTTTGTGATGCCATCTAGTGGTGTAAAGACTAATGAATGTTTTCTGTAATAGAGGTTGATCGTGTTCGTCTCTCCCTCGTCTCTTTCTCAAACATACAAATCAATTAAGCAGATCAATCCCAAACAAATCAATCAATCAATCTCAATCAATCAACCCAAACAATCAAATCATAACTTACAGCCTGCGAAAACTAGCTTACAGCTCAAAAATACTGATTGGACTAACTTACACTTTGCTAAAACCAACCAACCACATTAAAAAATACCAAAATGATTTAACTCAATCATACAAAATCCGCTCTCAATTCAAAAAAATTGCAGTATGATTGAAATCATAGAGTGCAAAGGAACCAATCTCACACTTATTGTAGTTGCCCATCTAACCGTCCTTTCGCATTAACTGCAGCATTGTTAGTGCAGGTTCAAGCACCGTTAGGAAAAACAAGTTTATTAACAAAAATTGAAGGAAATCGTAGCGTTTGAAAATATATTATTATTGTAAACAACAATATTTATTTATTTAATCACATCCTTTATCGGTCTTCTTCTTTTTCTTGATTCGTCGCTATCATCATCATGGTTTGGAGACTCGTCCTTCTCCTCTACCTCATCGCTCTCCTTCCTCTTCTGTGAATCATGTCCATCACCTTGGATGTGAGATACATTCAGCTCATCCACGTCATCGTTTCCATCATCATCTTGAACGGTTATGTTGTAATAGTTTATTAACAAGTCAGTAAAATCTCTAATGTCCGCTGATGTTGGCTCATAAATAGGAGAATACATTATAATAATGCTCACTCGATGACGGCTACACTTTAAAGATCGAAACGCGCTAGAAACGAGAATTCTGCCAGCCTTGGTCTAGCGCGCGAGCGCGCTCGTCAATGTTCGGGTAGAACCGGTTATCTTCGGGGAAGTTTAAAGTAGGGGTCGCCGAAACAGCTTTCGCAGCCGTCTTGGGAGAAAATACTTCAGCCAAAAAAGGAGTTTAGATTTATAAACAAGTCCCTAAGGAAGATATAAGAGCGTGGTTAGGTCAATACTCGCGCAAGTATTGCAAGGGAAATGTTGCAACGAATAAGAAATACGGATATTATATAAGCATGTTTAGATAGAACTTGTTGAGAAGACCTACGCAAGTTAAAAATATCACTCGACTGGAATTGTAGAGAATCTGAAGGTTCTGACACATGGTGTTTATGCGGTGAGTTCAGCTCGAGGACTTACTTAGAATAAAACGAGTCGAGCCGGGGACGAGGAATCACACTTTGGTGAGCTGCTTAATGTGTATAATTTAATTCGGATTCGTCGTTATTCTAGATTAAGGCAATCTACCGTTCACCAATCTACTACTACTTTTTTGATACCTCTGAGAACATTACTATGATAATGTGGCTAGAAGCCACTATTACATACTTCCCTAGATTGGTATAATACTGAAAGTATTTAAAAAATCAGTGGCGGTATGTACATCACGTCTAATAATTTGCAATGGTACTTGCGCTATTATTCTATTACTGATTAATTCAAACTAATTGTTTTGGAATGTTTTGCAAATAACATGTTCAATCAAGAACCTAGAATAATTTTTTTTGTTACTTTGGCTAATACTCTTTGCTTAAAGCAAAAATTAAAACAAAATAGTTAGGAAAGGTATCTTACTACTCGTACTACAACCAGAATTAAAAAAACTTTCTCATTGTTTGCAAATGAATTTATTTTTGTTTTCCAAAATCTATTAAAGCTCTCCACGGAGTACCATTTCTCTAATTTCTCTTCTTTTAACCTTTCCATTAGCTGCCAATGGAATGGAATCTACTATTTTTACACCTCCCCGCAAACGCTTTTTGTCATCAACTCTGTGATCAACAAATGCTTTAATTTCTTCAGCCGTAATTTTCGAATTTTTGTTTTTCAAAATCACTAACGCCATTAGATGATTTTCATCAATTTCATCGGGTATTCCAATAATCAAAGAACTGGCAATTTCAGAATGTGTTGCTAAAATATTTTCTATCCACACTGGAGAAATATGCCACGATTGATACTTTAAAAACTCTTTAATACGATCCACAACATAAAAGCATTTATCTTCATCGTAGTATACCAAATCGCCTGTTTTATACCAACCATCTTCATCCCACAAATGAGACGAATCCATGTTATAGTAACCACTTAAATGAAATTTAGTTTTTAATCGTAATTCACCAGGCTGATTTGGACCAAGTAATTCTTCAGTATCAACGTCAACGACCTTAAATAAAAGTCTAATATTTGCACAAACCAAAACTTCCCTACCTTGTACCAGACCCCTGGAATTCCGGTACCACACGAAGTGGGCTTTTCCTTTTTTAGTTTGCAATCATTCGAATCATTAGGTTTAAAAACGGTTAAAACAACGGACATTTCTGTTTGTCCATAACCGGGGAAGATGTCAGCAGAAGGGAACATTTCTTGAATAATTTTTATTTGTGATTCAATAAGCGGTGCTCCACCAACTGTTAAGTGAACTACACTGCTCGTGTCCACATTTTCTGGTTTTGTATGATACAATGACATGAAGTGAAAAGGAACTGCCAGTATTAATGTAGGCTGTACAGTTTTAAACAAAAGACCACATGAATGACAGTACTCAGTTAGAATACATCACTTACTCTAAATTTTTCAATTGCATTCCACACCACATCAACATTAAATCGTGGTATAACTAATCGCGTTTTTCCCTGTACTATAACACTACAAACGCAAAAAGGCACCGACACCCAATAAAATGAAGAAAATACAAAATAGATATCTTCGCGGAATCCAAAGTTTCTAAAAAAAGAAATTACAACTGGGAAACGGAAAGAAAGGTTTTCTTACACATCGTTCATCAACTGACAGAGTAAACCGTAATGGTGTATACAAATACCTTTTGGCAAACCGGTAGTGCCACTAGTAAAAAATATTATACAAGTTTCCTGCAGATTCTCAACCTCATGAGGTCGAAAGTCATCTTCTTCATTACTAGGTCTTAAAAATTCGTCAAAAGACGTGTACTTTTCCGATGGCCCAAAGACGACAATTTTAACATCTTTTTGAATTTTGGAAATAACTGTTTCAATGAGGTCAACAGCTTCAGGTCCCACAAATATCACTTTCGGGATAACTTGCTTAAGAAGATGAACTGTGTCATCAACAGATAAAGTTGGGTCTAATCCACAAATTTTAGCGCCCAGAAACAATGTAGCGATGTATGGAACGCTGCTATTTAAATGATTAAAAGTACATATTGACACAATATCTTCATGAGTAACACCCAACGATCTTAGTTTAATTGCAGCACGTGTGCACCTTTGAAGAAATGATTGATAAGTATCCTTTTCTCCTGTTATTCCATCAATCTGTCAAAAATGTAGTAAGTTTAAAATTGTTTTCTGCATCAATGTTTACCTGTGCAATGTTGCCTTTGTACTTTTTCATAGAGGAGTAAAGAACATAGCCCAGTCCCCTCGGATCGGGGGAGTAATCCAAATCAGGCATTCTAATAATTTTATCATTCTTGCTGTAATCTAAATTTATATTATTAGTTTTTTATATTAATTGACAAAAATCTTACCTATGGAGGACATACCACTACAATTATCAATATGGACAGTTAGTGGAAATAACTTGTATTACAGTAATAATTCCTATAAAGTAAATACTTTTAATTTGATTACAATTTGCACACGCCCCACTTGTTATCAATTACCTGCATAAAAATTGACTCGATGGCAGGTTGTAAACGCAAAAATGAGATTAGATAACATATACACTTCTTTTCGTTTATTCCTTAAAATCCTAGGAAAGGTTATCGCTTATTTTCATATCATGAATACAATACACTTAAGATAACCACAAAAATGTTATTATTCTGCTGTCTATAAATTAACATTACATTACCCATCAACAAAGATATATTATTCACGCAATATAAGTAGGGGACGGAGTGTGCACTTTATTTTGTTTAGGTCATAAATCAAACAGAATTTATCTTATTTTTATTCAAATAAAATCATTGTTAAACTTTACAAATAAGGATTTTATCTAAGAGGTTAAATATAAAAATAAACACAAAATAAATTCTAAACCAAAGGACCCCGCACCCAAAGTAATGGAAAAATGGCGTCCGGTTAAATTTTTTGAAACTTTGGTATGTACTAGATTTAGTAACCAAAAGTGTCAATGGCATAGACAAAAATCTATGGTCAATGGGCCCAACTCAATCCTATGACTATTTTCGAGATACAGGGTGTTAAAGTTGAAAAATGCCCAGTTCTTCGGAATTTGTATTTTCAAACTTAAGAGCTAGATGATATTTCTGTTTTGCATAAATACGTTTACTGCATATTTAAGTAACACATTAGTAAATACATACAATTCAAAATATTTATAACTACAGGGTGATCCACAAATATATGAAGGTAGTTTTTTGCAGAAAACTCACTATCTTCAGTATCACTCCAGTAAACCATTTTTTCAAAAGATACTATCCAATATGGTATTTTGACGATAAACTGTTGCACAACAAATATTTATTATACAGGGTGTTTTACATAATGAGCCACAGTATACATTTTTGTTTACTTAATTCAAAACGCTGTACTTTTGAGAAAGTTGATACTATTAATATATTTGTGTATATAAGCTTCAATATATACAGGGTGATTTATTTATTAAAAGTTAATGTATTTTAAGAAAAATACAAAAACCATGAATACCCTGTATTTTTTTAAATACAGGTTATTCATGGTTTTTGTGGTGTGGAAATGAGGTTGGCGATTAACCGAATCGTCAACCTCATTTTCACATCACCACAAAGGTGGAGGTTCCAGTGCGTTTTTTTATAGTGGTTTCCCCGCATAATTGGGACTACGTTTCTTTGGTTGGAAGTAAGTATTCAGGTAGAGAGAAGATTTTATAAAATTAAAACATATATTGAGAATAAGAATAGCAGTTAGCAGTAAAATAGTATGTTTGTAGAAGATATGAAAATATGGAGACGGATGAGTGCAATAAGCCAAATAATACAATAAACAAGTGACAAGATGTACAAATAAAATAGGTGGTGAAAAATGTTAAAGTAAATGGAAAATAAAATTTTTATACAATCTCAGGTTCAACGTCAATAGCTTCAGGAGGTAATCCCTCTCCTGCATCTTCTACCGAGTTTACAAGTCTAGTGGAAGGGAATTTTATTTGCTCTTGTTGCCTGGTAAATCCTAAAAACCATATGACACTAGCTACATAGGCGCATGTATCCAGAGTTCTGCCACCAGATTAGCAAGTGCAATAGTAGCCTCTAATTGGATTGTTTCGATTATTATCGTTATTGAACACTATTCACATTGTATATTTCCAAAATCTCGAATAAATTCTTAATTGTAACCAATTAGGTTCATAAATAAGTTCATCGATTTCAAGCGAGTTTCTTTCCTCTCTTTGAAGAGTGTCATGGATGTATGGGACGGCTAAATATAGATGGTATTGGCCCGTTAAGTTTTTTAAATATTCAGCATCGAGACGAGGAAACTCAACAACGTGTTTATGGTTTAATCTATTCTATTCACCACGTCATTGCACTAGATCGTCGTTTTCCAAGCGTATCTGAACAAAATTATTTTCGCCTAATGGTTCAAGCATTTGATTAGCTAACTGTATAGTTCCTCCGACTTGAATACGTGGATGATAATTGTTTAAGAGGGCACCAGCAATAAGATAAAAGTTTTTAAGATTGGCAGTATGAAACATTGAAATTGTTTCGGACAAAAATTTAAAGTGGCCGTTCCTTTATTCTATTATCAACCTGGTTTTGTGATCTATCGTGACTTATTAGCTTCTAAGGTGGACAATTGTCTCTGATTGGGTGCAAGAAAAGGAGGCATATAGTAGTGGATTTCAAGGTTCTCAAGTAATGGCATAGAGTCCCTATATCCCCTGTCGACAATTAGTACATCGCCTCATTGAAACCAATTTCTCATACCATTTATATCATTTTCTAAAGCTCGATTAAGAATTGAGACATCGTTATTTTGATAGTTGGAAAATATGGCCCATTTATTGCTATAATGTATCCATCTGGAGCTACAACAATTTCTAGTTTAACTAGGTTTTGATGTTTATGAAAGCAATATGATTGACGTAGTACTCTAAAGTTACTACTCTGTTCAATTTTATTGTAAGCAGAATAGAGGCACTACTTTCACTTTTTGTGACGTCACTTGACCTTAGGAATTCCCCAAGGCTGGTCACGTGGCTGACCTTGGAATTGACCTTGAGAAAGTTGTTTACCTTGAGAAAGTTGTTTACCTTGAGAAAGTTGTTTACCTTGAGAAGCAGGCTAACCTTGAGAAAGTGGTTGGCCTTGGACCTGGACTTGCGCGAGAAATTTGAAGGAACTACCATGTAGGCCTTCGATCTTGTATTAGGGTCTGCGCCTCTGTCGTGGCCCCTTGGTGGGAAATTTGAAATAAGGGAGCTCTAATGTTACCTTGTAAGACACGTGTAGATCTTCAAAACTTGTCCTCGGGCCTTCGCCCCGTGTCGCGGCCCCTTGGTTAGAAATGGTATGGGGCCCTAACCTTATAAGACAAGTGCAGAAACTAGCTCTTGGGACTTGGATTCTAACCTAATCTTATAGACAGGTGTAGGCCCTAATGCTAACTTTAAGACAGGACTTGTGTTAGGTCAGCGCCCTGACCCTATTTGAGTTAAAATTGATTTTTAGCGCCATCTAGTTGTGTATTTTTAAACTAGCGAGTGTGTTCTGTTTCTCGTGCTTTTCGCTCTTTAAAGTGTAACCGTCATCGAGTTGAGCATTATTATAATGTATTTTCATGTTTATGAGCCAACATCAGCGGACATTAGATATTTTACTGACTTGTTAATAAACTATTACCACATAACCGTTAAAGATGATGATGGAAACGATGACGTGGATGAGCTGTGTGTATCTCATATCCAAGGAGATGATGATAATTCACAGAAGAGGAAGAAGAGCGATGAGGTAGAGGAGAAGGATAAGTCTCAAAACCATGATGATGATAGCGACGAATCACAGTTCAAGAAGAAGAAGAAGACCGATAAAGGATATGATGTATTGTTGTTTATAATAATAATACATTTTCAAACGCTAAGCTTTCCTTCAATTTTGTTAATAAACTTGTTTTTCCTAACGGTGTTTGAGCCTACACTAACAATGCTGCAGTTAATGCGAAAGGGCGGTTAAATGTAGCTACAATAAATGTGAGATTGGCTTTCTTTTGCACTCTGTGCGTTCAATCATACTGCTATTTTTTAAATTGAGAGCTGATTTTGTATGATTAAGTTAAATCAGTTTGATATTTAATTGATTTTCCGTAATTAATTTGTATGTTTGAGAAAGAGACGAGGAAGAGACGAACACGATCAACCTCTATTACAGAAAACATTCATTAGCTTTTACACCACTATATGGCACTATAAACAACCCTAATTAGTCCTAGAAGTATACCGCTAGGTAGCGCCGCCTGTATTACAGAAAACATTCGCTAGTTAAAAAATATACCACCAGATGGTGCCACAAATAAAACCCTGATTAGTCCTAGAAATATAACGCTAGATGGTGCCGCCTTTATTACAGAAAATATTCATTAGGCCATACACAACTAGACGACGACAGAAATTCAAATTTCCCAACAAGCGCCACGACAGGAGGGCACAGGCCCTAACACAGTTTCCCATGTTTTGTCTTATAAGCTAACGATAGGTCCCTTATTAGAATACAAGTTCAAACTTCTCGCAACAAGCAATCAGAATGTAAACACTTAAATACAAATCCAAATTCAAATTTCCCGCCAAGAGGTCAGGGGTTAAGAGACGAAAGCAAGCTGCGAAGCCCTATGTCTGTCTTATAAGTTAGCATTAGGCCTCCTTATTATTATAATATAAATTCCAATTTTCCGGCAAGGGTGCCTACGAACAGCTTGCGATCACGACAAGGGGCAAAGACCCGAGAACAAGTTGCGACACCCTACACCTGTCTTACAATCTCGGTTATGCTCGAGGAGGGTTGGAGTGGGATCGTCGAAAACCTCGCGCCGCGAAACTTTACCTATATGAGACATGATATCTCATCCGAGACAGAACCTGTATGTAGATCCGTCTTATGTGATAGCATAGCAGGCCTTTGTCGGTAAAAATTCAAAGATTACAAGAGGCTGGTATACTTAATTTGATTATAACCCTTTTTTTGACAGGTAATTCAGCTAAAATAGAGCTTGTGTACTGTATAGAGGCAAAATCTAGCTTAAAGAAGAAGGCACGAGTCATTTTTTCGGCGTGTGTATTAGAAAACACGCTACTGATCCGAAGTTGGATAAAGAAAGATGTATGCGGTACAGCTTCAGGAGCGAAGAAGAATTGAAAGTGTTTTTTAAATTTTTTCGATTGCGCAGAGTTACCTTAAAAATTACCCTGTATGTTCAAAACTAGAGGAGTTATAGAAATATGCGCAAGGAAAGACTTGAAGAGTACAAAATTTCCTTCCGGAAGCTTGAATCGATTCGAAACAAATTCATTATTCGCCCTTTTTAAGATATGAATTAATTTCAAAATAAGATTTTTTCCAACTGTATGACAAATTTCCTAGAGCAATAGTCTTTTATGGGGATCCACTGGATGAACGGCCAACAGAGGAAAAACTTCTGTATTCTGTAAGCTTTAACTGAAGTCGTCGGTTAACACACTAATTTTCAAATTATGACACTGAGAGTTAATTAAGATATGAAAATCAAATCCACAAGAAATGTTCAAATCGTTGATATGAAGGAAATGGATCTAATATTTGACATAACCTGTTTGTTTCTTCACCATAGTTTAGCCACTTTTCGAAAAAGAAATACTTTGCGTTGGCGTGATTCGAACCCAAAACTTCAGGGATGACAACTGTCAACCAGCAGACTCGGCTACCTAACGAATGTTGTTACTTTCCTGTACATGAATTGTTTTGTTTAAATCCATGGCAACGAATTGTTTATAACACAAGAATTGTCGTAAATCATCTTTAATTTTAGTTTAATTTTAATCTTAGTTTGGAACATACTATAGGGTCATTTATATGGTAACTGCGAAAAAATTAAAAAACACTTTGTATCTTGAAAACCTGTTTTCGATTTGACCATATATATATATATATATATATATATATATATATATATATATATATATATATATATATATATATATATATATATTCGTATATAATGTATTGTTGTGCTACATTATGGGCAGAATGGCTTCCTTACTACGCTGGCGTAGCAATGCACATTCAAAAATTTAGAATTTTTATCGTGTTTGTAATACCGGTGACCATTGAAATTGTTATGATATACTAAACTATGTTCTTGCTTAGTAATGCCGTTGACACACACACACACGCGCACGCACACACGCTCCCACACACACACACACACACACACACACACACACACACACACACACACAGACACACAGACACACACATACACACGTGTTATTCTTCTTCTTAAGTCAGCTACATCGTCGGGTTTGGTTTTGTAGACCATACTTTTTACATATCCCCATAGGAAGAAGTCTAACGACGTGAGATTAGGTGATCGTGCAAGCCATTCTACAAAACCACGTCTTCCAATCCAGCGATTTAGAAAGATTGTGTTGCCGGACGTTGATTTCGTAATGTGGTGAACCATTTCTCTCAATTGCAACACGAAAATTGGAGCAAAAATTTTAACACAGACTGTCAACTAACGTTGCCACACTAAAGCTGATAATGGCCAAGTTCTTAAATTTCAGGTTTGTTCATTTGCTGTTTGCTGGTTTTGTCGTTCGATTGTCGAGACAAAATTGTACGTATCTATTAGTAACTTTTTACCTCATTGTAGGGAATGTCTGGAATTAAAGACATTTATTTTTGTTATTATTAACATTTAAGAACCTAAAATTGACAAATAGTATTACTTATAACAGTTTTACTTTAATGTAACGAATTTCCTACGCATGAGAAACTTATCTATTTTTCCAGTTAATTTCTGCAATAAAACTTAAAACCATAGCAGTTTTATATAGAGAATGAAAAGACCATTCAAATGACGTATCGCAAACCCCTACTTCCAATTTGAAAATTTAGGGGTTGTAGCTGTCACCTGAAGGGACATTAAACCGTGACAAGATGTTATTTTAAAATTAGAAACTCAAGTGTCTCAGGATTTTCTAAAAAATGCATAATAATGGGGCTACTGAATTTACTCCACAAGTACAAACACAACCACGAACACAAGCGCAAACACAAACACAAGCACAACCACAATCACAAGAATAAGCACAAGCACAAGTGCAAGCACAAGCACAAGCACAAGCACAAGCACAAGCACAAGCACAGCACAAGCACAAGCACAAGCACAGCACAAGCAAGCACAAGCACAAGCACAAGCACAAGCACAAGCACAAGCACAAGCACAAGCATAAGCAAAAGCACAAGCACACGCACAAGCACAAGCACAATCGCATGCACAAGCACACACAATCACAACACAAGCACAAGCACAAGCACAAGCATAAGCAAAAGCACAAACACAAGCACAAATGCAAGCCAAGCACAAGCACAAGCACATGCACAAGCACATGACAAGCACAAGCACAAGCACAAGCACAAGCACAAGCACAAGAACAAGCACAAGAACAAGCACAAGTACAAGCACAAGCACAAGAACAAGCACACGCAAACGCACACGCGCACGCACACGTACAAGCACAACGCAAAACAAGCTCAAGCACAAGCACACGCGAAAGCACAAGCACAAACACAAGCACAAGCAAGAACGGCACAATCAAAAGCACAAGCACTAGCACAAGCACAAGCACAAGCACAAGCACAAGCACAATCACAAGCACAAGCACAAGCACAAGCACAAGCACAAGCACAAGCACAAGACAATCACACGCAAAACAAAGCACAAGTCACGCAGAAGCACAAGCACAAGCACAAGCACAAGCAGCACAAGCACAAGCACAAGCACAAGCACAAGCACAAGCACAAGCACAACGCACAAGCACAAACGAAAATCACAAGCACAAGCACAAGCACAATCAGTAAGCACACAAGCACAAGCACAAGCACAATCACAACACAAGCACAATCAATCAACACAGCACAAGTACAACACAAGCACAGCACTAGCACAAGCACAAGCACAAGCACAAGCAACAAACACAAGCACAGCATCAAGCACAAGCACAAGACACAAGCACAAGCACAAGCACAAGCACACGCAGCAAGCACAAGCACAAAACACAAGCACAGCACAAGAACAACACAAGCACAAACACAAGCACAAGCACAAGCACAAGAAGTTCACACGCAAAGCATAAGCACAACACAGCACAAGCACAAGACAAGCACACAGCACAAGCACAAGCACAAGCACAAGCACAGGCACAGCACAAGCACCAGCAAAAGCCAAGCACAACGCAATCACAAGCACAAGCACAAGCACAAGCACAGGAGCACAAGCACAGCAAAGCACAAGCACAATCACACAAAAGCACAAGCACAAGCACACAGAAGACAAGCACAAGCACAAGCACAAGCACAAGCACAAACAAAAGCACTAAGCACAAACACAAGCCCAATCACAAGCACAAGCACAAGCACAAGCACAACACAAAAAGCATAGCAAAGCACAAGCCAATCAATCACAAGCACAAGCACAAGCACAAGCAAGCACAAGACATAGCACAAGCACAAGCAAGCACAAGCACAAGCACTAAGCACAAGCAAGCACAGATGCATTGTGCTATGCAGCTTGTGCTTGTTTAGTGCTTGTTCTGTGCTTGTGCTTGTCCTTGCTTGTGCTTGTGCTTATGTTTGTCTTGTGCTTGCTACTGTGCTCGTGCTCGTCTCGTCGTGATCAGTCTCGTGCTCGTATTCGTCCTCGTGCTCGTGCTGGTGCTTGTTCTGTGCTTGTGTTTTGTAAAACTAACTTAAATAGGAGCCAATTTAGAATGTACGGATCGCATTACAGTGTCAATTGTGTCTAATTGTAAAATTTTTGTTTTTATGCAACATCCCGTATATTATACGGTATTCAAATAGGTAATTAAGAGATAGATTCAACTATATGCGTCAATTAGGTTAACAGAATCTGATTTCACATCAACTTCCAAATCCTTCATCTTGTTTTTAATTCGAATCGGGTTGGTCAAAGCTCCTTTCAAATCAACATCACCATCATAGACTCGTATGTCGTTTTTGTATTAAATCGAATTAGTTTGGTAGAAGCAATTACCAGAATTGGAAATAAAAGGCAACTTGTCTCTTTTATGTAATTTCAAGGACTGTTTGTCTTTACTTAATTGTTTTCTAGAATTTAAAATGGAAATTTCCCAATGAATGTTGCATTATTTACCTTTTTAATACCAAATGATCCTATTGTTTTCTTTTAAACGTTATTTACTACATTCAACACGTGTTTTCATGCTGTGCTGAACGATATCCGACTTTCCACATGTGCAAGTGAAAATTGTGCACAACGTTTTAAGCACCTTGCGCCACAATCTGAGGTTGCCGTTTAAATAAATATTCAGTTTCCAAATCTCTATTGAATGTACACTTGCTTTTTGGCAATTTCGGATTTTCTACCGTCCTATATACCTACTCAGTACACTATACCGATTATTTTCTTAAAAGTAGTTATTTATTAACACTTAACCTTAACTGACTGACTGTTTGCACTATATTTATTTACACAGACGGGCATATTTATTTTCCGCACGTACAAGATACCGCCGTAAACAAATTCCTTGATACTTGATTCTTAACACTACCTCATGAACAGGATCGCATGCTATTTATTTAAGTCGACAAATGTGCTAGAATTAGTCCTGTAAATTGTAGAATCTGTGATATAATCCTATTGTGTCTTATTTGAACGTTTCGCTATCTGTTTCGTACCTTTTAGTTTTGGATTAATTTCTTTAAACAATAAAACGTCAGAACCGAGTCAAAGAAGGGTCTTCTTTATCAAAGCAACACATTTACGCAATTTATTAAAATAATTACATACACAAAATGGTATGTTTAAAAAGAACAGTCTTTTATAATACGGGACGAATGGTCACGTTACATTATGTAGATCATTGTTACTAAGATTTGTTTGAATTGTGATGTTGCAGCTTTTATTTCGCGGCAGTTTAAACGGTCCATGTTCTTAATCGACGTATTAGCCCATTTTACAACGTTCGACCAAGCTTCGTCAAATTCGGCCATGATGTCAAAGTATGTGTGTGTGTGTGTGTGTGTGTGTGTGTGTGTGTGTGTGTGTGTGTGTGTGTGTGTGTGTGTGTGTGTGTGTGTCTATATATATATATATATATATATATATATATATATATATATATATATATATATATATATATGGGTAGTTTAAAGTAAAGAAAGATCCTTTGTTCAAAGGGAAGCTTTCGGTAAATCTATTACGTTTGTCAACCAATCTACAAGAAGTGATGCGTTAATTATACATATAAACTAGCGTGGAGCTTCGCCGCGCTATGGTCACAAGACACCTTGACAGCCGTTTACGATATATATTAAAGGTGAAATTTTGTAAAAAATTTCAGTTGTTAAAAATGCTAAAATTATGCTTTTTTAGTTTGAAGAATAATTCGTCGTTACGTGGACATGTAAATGCTACGCATTTAAAATCATGCTACAGTCACAACACGTTTTAGAATACATCCGAACGTAATTTTATTGTGGTTATTTTATTTTATCGAAAATAAGGTATATTCTGTTAAAAATAGTATAGATGTAAAAATATAATTAAAATGAATATCCTCGTTTTTATTTTTATTACATACTTGATTGGAATGGAGTTAATATGTAATATTTTTAAGTAATCCTATTAAGAACTCTCATTTTCACGTTTAACGCTACCAAACTAACATTTACGACAATACCAACTTAAGCATTTTAGTAAGTAACATTTTTAACATCAATGTCTGACTTTACTAATTATCATTTGAAACTTTAAATGTTGACAAACTATATTTTGGAAGCATTCAACTTTTGACGTGCAATGTTACCAAAATGATATTAATATTAGTGTAACCTAAACATGTTAACAAGTAACATTATTAACCTCAGTGTCAGACATCACCAATTGTCAATCAAAATTTAAATGTTGCCAAAATATATTTTTGGAATCATTCAACTTTTTATGGATAATTTTACAAAATGATATTAATGTAAGTGCCAACTTAAACATGTTAATAAGTAACATCTTAACCTCAGTATCTGACTACCAACTGTCAATCAAAATTTAAATTTTGCCAAACTATATTTTTGGAAGCATTCAAGTTTCTGACGCGCAATGTTACCAAAATGATATTAATGTAGTGCCAACTTAAACATGTTAATAAGTAACATTCTTAACCTCAGCGTCGTACTACCAATTGTCAATCAAAATTTAAATTTTGCCAAACTATATTTTTGAAGCATTCAAGTTTCTGACGCAATGTTACAAAATAATATTAATGTATATATCAACATAACATTTAAGTAGGTAACATTATTTACCAAAATGTTTGACTTTGACAATTGTCATTCAGAATTTTAAATATTGCCAAATTACATTTTTGGAAGTATTCAACTTTTAACTTGCAATGTTATCAAAATAATGTTTATTTAAGTACCAACTTACACATTCGAGAAGCTAACATTATTAACCTAAATGTTTGACTTTAACAATTGTCATTCATAACTTTAAATGGTGCAAAATTAAATTTTTGGAAGTAGGGAGAAAGAGGCAGGTTCGGCATTGGCACAATCGGCCATTGCGAATAAAATTTGAAATTTTCAAGATTTCGCCGAATTTAGGGCGCAACTATTGGTAGCAGTTTTCATATCGCGCACCATCGTTTTACGTGCTCCATACAATTTGTGTAAAGTTTACGTCTGTTTAACTATTATTTCGAAATAAAGGTAAGTTTTTGATTATATCTGAACGTACTATATATAGCTCCTTTTGTACATGTATTTTGCTTACATCTTCAATAAACTAAATAAATATATTATATATATATATATATATATATATATATATATATATATATATATATATATATATATATATATATTATTATGTTTAGATAAACGTAACCTGTATTTTACTCCTTTATCTTGTAATAAATATTTGAAGTGTAGATTAATGTTAGGGCACATTCAGCCATAACCAGTGAGGTACATTCGGCAGATTGGCCCAACTATGCGTCAGGCCCTGCGTCAAGTTTTATTTCAAAGTATATCTCAAAGAGAAGCTGCTCGAGTTTATGGCATAGAAAGGCAAACCTTGCAGTCACAAATCAACAAAATTTATGGAACTATGACAGTCGGAGAATATCTGGAGCGTTTTGATGATGATGGTTATGAAAGTAATACAAAAGAAAAAGGTAATTATATAGAAATTCGAATTTTTATTTATCATTTTTTAAAATGTTAGGTACATCATTCACATTGATGTTAAGTTTTTTTATTTATTTAGGTAAATATGCTACAAGACAAGTGTTTTCGGACGCACAAGGCACCTAATTGCAAGTACCCAGAAAGTTGGAACTTGAAGAAGAAAGCAGGTACTGACTGACTATATGGTTTTATGAAAAGAAATTCCACGTTGTCTTTAAGAAAGCCAGAAAGCTGAGGGGTGGGTTTTAGCAAAGTGGAAGAATTTTTTACCGACTACAAAAGCGTTTGGAAGAAACATCAATTTACTCTCAATCAAATCTTCAACTTAGATGAAACCGTGGTAACAACAGTCTTAAGACCACCAAGGGTTGTAGCTACGAAAGGAAAAAATCAAATTGGTCTTGTAGCTTCGGCTGGGAGGGGAGAACTCGTTACCTGTGTAGGAGTCATAAGTGCTACGGGAAATGCACTCCCACCCGTTTATGTATTTCCAAGAGTAAGAGATATAGAGAATGGTCCAGTTTTAAGTACAACACTTGGCAATAAGTAATGATGGATGACAGGAGACCTGTTTGTTAAAACATCGGAGCATATTGTGAAGCATACAAAGTGCAACAAAGAAAACAAAATTTTACTTCTAATAGACAATCATGAATCGCATACAACCTTGGAAGATATACTTTACGGAAGAGAAAATGGGATTGTTCTTCGCTCTTTCCCATCACACACATCCCATTAACTACAACCTCTTGATGTTGGAGTTTATGGGCCTTTTAAAAGCAAATGCATGGTCTCTTTAAGGGACTGGATGTCAAGTAATCCTGGTAAAACAGTCTCAGTAGAACATATTCCTAGAATCACAAAAATCCATTTTTGGCAGCATTTTCACCGTTGGAAAAATTGGTATTTAGGCACTTAATTCCTTGCCATTCATAGATGAAGACTTTGATGCTACTTTGGTCTACAAAGAACAATCAATAAAAGAACCAGCATCTGAAAAGTTAAATCTTCAAAATGATTATGGGGATGTAAATGTACCCAATCAAATTGCTGAAACAGAAGATTTTCGAAATCAACCATCAACTTCAAAAGATGGTGTAGTAATCCAACTCAAAGCAAAACTGAAAAAAAAATGTTAAGTCCCGAAGTTGTGAGGCCTTTTCCAAAGGTTAAGAAGGAAACAACAACTCTAAAACGACCCAAAGCAAACCAAGAAAAATCGAGAATATATACAGAAAGTCCAGAAAAAAGAAGAGTAGGGGAAATTGAAGAAGCAAAAATAGAAAAACAGAAGAAAAAGTCTGAAGCACAAAAGGGTAAATTAAAACGAACCTCTGAAGATGTAAATTGCCCATCTACCAGTGATGTGAAAATTAAAAAGATTAAACAAGTCTAAAAAAGTATTTATTGATAGCTCAAGTAGCGAGTCATCTCATTCAGATTTTGAACGTAGCACAGACTCAGACGATAATTTAAGTTTTGGGTCTTTACAAGAAGATGATAACATAGAAATGAGCAGTTTTATTTTAGTAAAATTTCCTTCTCCCAATATTGTTCTGCATTATATTGGGTGTGTAGAAAATATCGTTTCTGAAGGTTCTTATAAAGTTAAGTATCTTAGGCGCAAAGCTAAAAGTAATAAATTTTACTTTCCTCAAGTAGATGACAGAAATATGCACCAGAGATGATATTTACGCCAAACTTCCAAATCTTACAAGTACAGGAGAGGTTCATATTTTACATTATAATTTTAGTAGTCTTAATGTCAAATAAAAATCTTACTATTTTTACTGTTTTTATTTTAATTTAAAACGGCTGAAACTATCCTTCACAGTTGATGGTGCTACACGGGGCACGAGCGGCCATTATGCTCATGTTTGATTATTGGCTTCCAACTTTTTTCCTAGAAACCTTCAACAAAGTTCCTATGTGAAATAACAGGAAAGAGGTTCAAACAATCCATTTCTAAGGGTGAAGTAATTTTGAAATACTTTAGAATTTTTTTTTTTTGAGTAAAACCAATTATTTAGCCGAACCTGCCCTTCACCGTATTCAACTTTTTGATATGCAGTGTTACCAAAATTATATTTATGAGTGTACCAATTAAAACATTTTTATAGCTAACATTATTAATTTCAATGATATTGGACTTTAAGAATTGTCATTAAGGATTTTATCTGTTGCCAAATTCAACTATTGTAAAATGAAATGTCATATTGACATACAAAACTACCAAATTAATATTTATGAAAGTAAAAATTTTGTGAAAGTTTAAACGTTGCCAAATTTCATATTGGAAAGTATTCAACAATTGTAGAATAAAATGTCTGTTTGACATGCAATGCTACCAAAATAATATTTTCTGCAAGTATAGTCTGATAATTAAATTAAGTTGTTGACCTTCAAAATGTCATTCAGACTTTTAAGAATAACCAATTTCAATTTTTGAAAATAGTCAAATAAGGTTACATAAAAGCATAAAAGCATATTAACCCATTAGCGCCGATCGGTACCATATGGAGTCAGTAAACACATCCTGCAATTAAATTTTTTCGCGCACGTACTGTCAATTTTATGAAGTGGAATGTGTGTTATATTTTGCATTTCAATAAATAGCGGTAAGTATTCAGATATCAGTTTCTAGGCGTCTTTTCTGCAGTAAAGTGTGTTTGAAGTGCGAGATTTTATTTTCAACAAAATATGGACATACGTTTAGTGTATCATATTTTCGTAATGACTGTTATAAATTTCTTTATATTTTGAATATATTATCTAATAACATCAATCTAACGTATAGCATGTTAGTTTTGTTAAATTACATTTAATTTTTTTATTATGCTCACGAAACATGAGCGTTCATATGGGACCGCTAGGCGCTTTCCCGGCAAATATCTCGCATAACATTTTTATGTTTTATTTCCAATTTTAGGGCATCACTTTGAAAGAAGCTTTAGATATTGTCTTTGATGAAGGCGAAAATGCTCAAGAAGTATCTGATATTTATGTAGAACTCCCAGAAAGCAATGTTCTAAGAGATGAGTACTCTGCGGATGAGGATGAGGCTGGTTTCTTCGATAATTTGAGCAGAAGACAATTGGCTGGAGGCAGAGATTGTTATGTCTGACCAAACTAGGATCGGAGGTGTTGATGAAATACCAATATTTGATCAAGGTAGCACAGCAGTGCTCAACCTAGCACCAGCAGAGTTCCTACTTTTAATTCAGTTGTAACGTTGTCAACAGGGATGTCAAGTATGAATTTTGACAAATCGGAAAATTTGCATTCCAGTACCATCGAATTTTCAAAAGGAGATTATAGCAAATATGCTACACTGAGTTGCGTCGAAATGTTTGAGTTATTTTTTCTGAGGATCTATTGCAAGAAATTTCACGCCAAACAAATTCATGCCCTTTAAAATAGTCCATTGCCCAATGTATCCGTAGATGAAATTAAAGTTTTTCTTGGAATTCTAATACTGAGTGGATACAATTCTCTGCCATCGAAAAGAAGTTATTGGGAGTTTGCAAAAGATATGAGAAGCGAATTGGTAGTAGAAGCAATGCGACGTGATCGATTTCTGCAGATTTCGGTTTATACATTTTTCAGATAACAATTCAATTGTTCTTACTGACAAAATGTTTAAGATACGAATCTTAACAGATGCTCTGGAAAACAAATTTATAGAGCATTTTGTTCCCGGCAGGACCCACATATGATGAATCCATGGTTCGTTATTACGGAAGGCACGGTGTAAACAATTTATCAGGGCAAACCTATTAGGTTTGGGTACAAGTGTGGTCCCTGAATACTCCCACGTGCTAATACACATTACGAAAATCTGTTCGGGAAAGTAGCAGCACCTCTCATCCAAATGATTGAGGATCTTCAGGAAAAGCGACACAAAGCATACAATTTATTTTTGATAATCTTTTCACTGGTACTAATCTACGTACATTGAAAATCAATGCATATGGAGCCACTGGTACGGTCAAAGACAACCGAATTCCTAAAGGGTGTCATCCGAAGACAAGAAAAATTTGCCAAAAGAGCCCGAGGTGCTATTTGTTCTGCCTCGAGAGAAATTGAATTATGTATGTTCGATGGATAGACAATAGTGTTGTCACCTTAGCCAGTACTTGCTTCGGTGTAGCAACAATTAAATCCGTTGAAAGATTTTCAAGACAAGAAAAGCGAAACGTTTAAGTACCACGTCCTAATATTGCTATGCAATATAATAGAAATATGGGAGGCACCGACTTGATGGACAACAACGTTTCATGGTGAAAAAATTCTTTAGGAATTCTAAATCAATTTTCATAAATCTCATAATTATATTTCAGTTACCGTATTGGCATTCGCTCAAAAATGGTACTGGCCTTTTTACCTGTATGGTTGATGTTGCCATTCAAAACGCGTGGACACTGTGCAGAAAATCAGGTCGCAATATGAGTCACTTAGAATTTAGACGCAACATTGTTCAGGTAAAATTGTATTTACCGGAAGCAAAATAAAATAATTACTATAATATATATTTTGCAAACATATTTGACAAGAATCCTCAAAAGCCCTGGCAAAGTTTCAATAGCACCAACAAATCATTCTCGCGTCATTGCAGATATACAGTATGATGGACTACATCATTATGTGATTTCGGTTCCGGGGAAAAAGAAGAAGGTGTGTTGGACATGATTGTTCAAGCCGAGGAAGACTATGTGCAGGAAATGCGACGTAGGACTATGCATAGAGTGTTTTGTACCATTCCATTCAAAATAAATAGAAAAATCATTTTTGTTAAATTTGCCTGTAAAGCGCCTAGCGGTACCATATGGAACGGCATTTTTATCCTTACTTTTAATCTTTTAAAATAATTCCACCACATTATCGTCCACAAAATTATTCTAATTAAGATTTTCATGCAAAAAGTTTTTAAATAAAAGGATTTCTCGGCGCTAATGGTTAAAACAATTGCGCCTTTAAACGCTAATAATTCATTTGATTTGTATACAGGGTCCGCCTTTGGGAGCTGATCCTATGAGTATCTGCTAAACCAAACTTACTATAATTTTGAAAATTTGGTGACAGGGTAATGATGTTAGGGCTAACTGATCTAAAATATTTTCACGTTCGTACCACTTCCGGTTATACCGGAAGTCGGTACTTAGTCGCTTATTTTAAATGGAACACCCCGTATATTAATACATTTTTGGATTCTACGTCGAATTTTAAGGTAAGTTTGTTAAATAAATTGACAGATGCGGTCTTAGTAATAACTCGTTAATTGTTCTGTTCTTGTTAAACAATTTGAATAAAACTTTGAGGTGTTGTAGGCAAAGATTTACTGCAACAGTCTGCAAAAAATGACATTTGTATTTTTCATAAAAATAAAATTATGAATGTCTAAACTTGACTATCAAAAATGCAAGTTACTCAAAAATCAAATGGAAACCCCATTTTTATTACTCAGATCGATTTAACGTCAAAATTAAGGTAAGTTTGTTTAAAACTTTATTTGCCTAAACGTAACAGTTTCATACTTATTATCAAAAAGTCCCAATTTTAAAATTTGTGATAAAAATGAGCTACATACTTAAATCTAGTATTCCTTGTTCGTGGTCACCATGGAAACCAAATAATTGAGAATTGAAATAAAAAAATATTTGAATAAGTTACTGCAAAAATTATAAAATTGATAATTTTATGATTCAAAAGTCATTTTGCCAAATAGAAATTTTCGAAGTCATTTTTTCAAATTAGATATACAACATAATGTAAAATTTAATACTTTATGAGTAAATCGAAAAAACTACTTTTTACTGCGGAGGTAATATACTTATCAGCGCATCATTACACGATAAATATGCTTATTTATTTTGTTTTTCTTTTGTAGTCAATAATTTAATAAAATTGTTGACAGTTTGTGTTTTTCTTGATGAAATGGCTTGACTTGAATATTCTAATACAGATTTTTAATTTTAATTTACGGAGAATGTCATAGAGTTGTAAAACGAACAGTAAGAACATTTATGGAACGCTATCCTGAGCGCCCCCGATCATCAGCAATAAGACGTGTGGTTCAAAATTTGGAACAGTTTGGCACATTTAAACACTCTGCGCCTCGCAAAAAAACTGCTATTGATAACGAACAGAATGAACTTTAGGATATTTCCGTGCCTATCCTTGTAATTCCATAAACGACGCGAAAACAGATATTGGCTTAACACCAACAACTATCAGAAGAATTCTTAAGAAACATAAGTTTAGACCATACTGTTTACAATTAGTTCAACATTTGAAAGAAGCGGATTTCTTGAAACGTATCGAATTTTGTGAAACAATTTTGCTCAAAATACAAGAAATTCCTAATTTTTTGACTAATATCATATGGACGGACGAATCTAAATTTACGAAAAATGGCATATTTAATCACCGAAACTCGCATTACTGGAATAACGAAAATAGCAATCCAATTCGCGAATGCCATTTTCAGAAAAATTTGGAATTTTAACGTATTTTGTGCTATTCGGAATAATGAAATCTTTGACGTGTATTTTTACAACGAAAATTTGAGAGGTTTAAAATAGTTGATTGTTGCGATTTATGATTACAAATTTAATTTCTAGGAGAAAATTATCTTGAGATATTAAACACTCGAATTCAACCCCGATTAAATCTAGAAATGGAAAATTTATGGTACCAACAAGACGGTGCGCCCCCTCACAACACCAACGCTGTTTCCATGAAACTTTATGAAATTTTTGAAGTTCGTTCGTTGGTCCCTTTCCATGGCCACCTAGGTCACCTGATCTTACGCCAATGGATTTTTATCTTTGGGGTCGAATTAAAAATATTGTTTATGCTACACCACTAACGACTAAAGAAGATTGCATTGCAAGAGTGCAAAATGCCTTCAATTCTCTTTCTCCACAAGAAATTCAAAGGGCTACAAATGAAGCCGTTATAAGGCGGGTTCAACAATGTCGTGCGTCTAACGGGCAACATTTTGAACATTTATTGTAAATTAATTTACATTTGATCACGCGCAAAAAATACTAAATAAGCGACTTTATCGTGTAATGATGCGCTGATAAGTATGTATTACTTCCGCAGTAAAAAGTAGTTTTTTCGATTTACTCATAAAGTATTAAATTTTACACTTATCTTGTATATCGAATTTGAAAAAATGACTTAGAAAATTTCTATTTGGCAAAAATGACTTTTGAATCACAAAATTATCAATTTTATAATTTTTGCAGTAACTTTTCAAATTCTCAATTATTTGGTTTCCATGGTGACCACGAACAAGGAATACTAGATTTAAGTATGTAGCTCATTTTATCACAAATTTTAAAATTGGGACTTTTTGATAATAAGTATGAAACTGTTACGTTTAGGCAAATAAAGTTTTAAACAAACTTACCTTAATTTTTGACGTTAAATCGATCTGAGTAATAAAAATAGGGTTTCCATTTGATTTTTTGAGTAACTTGCATTTTTGATAGTCAAGTTTAGACATTCATAATTTATTTTTATGAAAAATTCAAATGTCATTTTTGCAGACTATTGCAATAAACCTCAAAGTTTTATTCAAATTGTTTGACAGGAACAGAACAATTAACGAGTTATTACTAAGACCGCATCTGTCAATTTTTTAGAAAAATGTTTTTTTTAAAACGACTGAAATTTCGTATCTAGTTTATTTAACAAACTTACCTTAAAATTCGACATAGAATCCAAAAATGTATTAATATACGGGGTGTTCCATTTAAAATAAGCGACTAAGTACCGACTTCCGGTATAACCGGAAGTGGTACGAACGTGAAAATATTTTAGATGAGTTAGCCCTAACATCATTACCCTGTCACCAAATTTTCAAAATTATAATAAGTTTGGTTTAGCAGATACTCATAGGATCAGCTCCCAAAGGCGGACCCTGTATATTACTATTTTACGTGTCTTAAGATGATATAAAAGAATAGTAATTAAAATTAATGTTAAAAAAGATTACTAATCATACTCACAACTGTTATGGATTTAATACATTAATTACTAACTGAACTGTATGTTCGAGATGTTCCTATATTCTATAAACAAATACATAGCAGTTTTAATTATAAATTTATAAGAATAAAAAATGATATCATTATTATTGTTTTGTACTTGGATTAAATAAATATGTTTATAAATTGTGAAAGTACTTTACAGATAGATTATATGTGTCAAAAATAACAAATGTAACATTCATACTGAAAACGTAAGGTTGTCTTCGAAATTTTTCTTTCAGTGATAACGTTTACAGTAGCTCAAATGTAAATGTTGTAATTCCAATGAAACTAAGAAATTAATGATTTTAAATATAATATGATACATTTTCTTCATTATAAATAAAATTTGTTTCAAAAATAACAGAATTACAATTAAAATCAGATACTTGAAGTATAATAAAAAGAAAAATTAGTTAAAAACATATTGGAAACGAATGTGCATGTTTATACACAAATTTATATAAGTAATGAAAACGAATAAACATTTCTACATTGCAGTGTCATTTTAAGTTAATTTTAATAATGATTAGATAATTCTGTTAACCAAAAGAAGTACATAATTATACTAAAAAGTATGTTTTTTATTGGGCAAAATGCTTATTTTAAATTTTGGGATTTTTAAAATCTATTAATTCGACGCACAACTTAAAAATGTAAAGCATCAAAAAGTGAATTCATCTTTTTATATTTAATAATATTGATAAAATACTATTTAAAAACTAATTTCAATTTTAACTGTTTATGTAATGATATATCATCTTGCCAAATTATAGTAGATTATAATAAAAATAATGTAAATTATAAAAACATTATAATTTAATAAATATTCAACTAATTTAGTGAGCAAAGCCTTTTATATCAAATTTTTGATAATTGATCACATGAATTTCTACTCAATTTGAGAGAAAACAACTATGGGTATAAATATACATTGTGAGCGATTGGGACGGGGTTGAGGTTAGAAGGGTCAAATTTAGTTAAAACCCAAAGCGTTTGTAAAAGGTCTAAAAATGATTTTAAGGGTAGTTTGTATCAACTTGGGGCGATCACTTTTTTCGCTCATTGTATAGCTCGGTTTTAATTTAGGTTCAGTTTTAAAGTTCTATTGTGTTTCAGGCTCATAGTAGAACACGTCTAACCTGAGTTTGAACATTAGCCCCATTCAAAGTTCGCGTTTTGGGCCAAAAAAACCGACTTGCGTTTTTTGAGGGATTCTCCCTCTACGTGTCCCAGAGAATTTCAGTTTGATGCGCGAGATTAGAAGAATCTCGAAAAGTAGAGGATACAAAAATCCGTTTTAACATTTGATGTCGGTCTACATAGGTGCAAAGTTTGGAAAAGTGGTCGGTAAAACCAGATGCGCGAAGTCGACTTTCATCAGAATCGATGCTCTTGGAAAGAAACCTCCGCCATCATGTGTGTGTTTTCATTCTGGTGCCAGCACACCTCATCAACTTCCGCCACCACCTCCATCGTGGTGGTACGACGGTAGTCGTCTATGCGCCACGGCGCTAATCCTCACAATCCTTCGCCGTCGGTCGCAACCTTTCGATCCTTACGTCGGGCCGTCGGCGAATGTTTATTTCGATGCCTTGCAAACGCAACCGAGGCAATCTCGAAAGTGGGAGACGCGGCGGCCGAATGCGAGTGTTCCCGTCGAAACGGTACCTGGCACGTTTCTTATCTCGTTGAAATCGGGCCGTGTGAAAAATTTGATAAAAATCGGATCATATTCCAAATTTGAGTTTATTTTACAGTTTCTATTTAATTAAAATTAGATAGTAACTTACGATCGTGGATACAGTTAAAAACTTTTAAACAGCAGTGAAAGAAGATATTTATAGTAAGGATCCGGTTTTGACGAAATTTTGTTCCCCGGTTTGGTTGGACGAAAGGAATCGAAAGATACCGGGAAAGCCCCCCTCCCCCTGTTCCTTCCATTTTTATTGACACGTGAATTTTTATCATTTAAAAAGCTTTGAAAAAGTTCGTAACTGGCTCAAATCCGATCCACTTATCTAGCTTTAAACGTCATTCGATTCTAATTCGATAGTGAATGTCTTTCCATTATATAAAAACCCAAACTGTGAAACGGTACGTCTTGTACGATCACGTTTCTAAAGCACACGTACACGTCGAACTCTTTGACCGTTTCCACCCATCACGTGATTCTTTCCGAACTTTCGCCTTCCACGTTCGATGCGTATTAGAAATGCGAGGCGAACGCAAAAAACAAGAACCCTCCAACTTTTCATTCGGCCGAGCCAGTCGAAATTGACGAAAACTTCCTTCACCGCCCCTTCCTCGAAACGAAGCGACAGCCGGCCATGGCGTTATCGGGGTAATATAGTTGTCGACGGTCCCCATCGATGCTTAAAGTTTAAATAATTTCTGAGATCCCGTTTTCGAGAAAATCTACGAGAAATCTTTCGACCACACCTCGACAACTTCCCCCATCACCTCCATCGTGGTAGTGCGACGGTAGTTTCGACTATACGTCACGACGCTAATTATTTCGCCGTCAGTCGCAAACTTTGATCCTTTCGTCGGGCCGTCGGCGAATTTTTATTTCGATGCTTTGCAAACGCAACGAGGAAATCTCGAAAGTAGGGACGCGGGCCGCATACGAGTGTTCCGTCGAAACGATACCCGACACGTTTCTTATCTTGTCGAACTCGGCCGTGTAAAATTTGATAAATATCGGGTCGTATTCAATTTGAGTTTATTTTACAGTTCCTATTTAATTAAAATTAGATAGTAACTTACGATCGTGGATACAGTTAAAAACTTTTAAGCCTCACTGAAAGAAGATATTTCAATGTTAATATGAATTATACGCCAAAATCAATTTTTGGACTTTGACAAAAAAAATCATTGTCATATTTATAAGAAAAAGAAGGAAAATGGTTATGAAATCAATGTATAGGTAGATATGTTGAATGTGATTGTGTGTTAAGTGTAAAAGTGTTATGAATGGATTGTTTAGGTTTTTTGAATGCCTATTATTACATAGGACTCTCACTTCTATGTGGAATATTCTGGAGATTAAAACTAAATGGAAACAAAATATAGTAAGCCCGACTCATGAGATACGTCTAAATAGAGTTATTCACAACTCTTTACACTAAACAAAATAAGAATATATATATATATATATATATATATATATATATATATATATATATATATTGTGATGTACTAATTAAAATATAATTTATTTTTTGAACGTAGATAGGATTCAAGTTTTATAATTAAATTTAATCGTGGTGAACTTATCAATATAACGATAATATAATTATATACTTGTATTTGTGCACCGGACTAGCTCTTGTTTCAAATGGGATAGGGTTCAGGATTAAGGGAAATTATTACTGGTTCGAATATATCATGGATTGCACTTTATAAAAATATCGTGTATAAAAAATGTATCTGAACAAAATTTATACTATAACACATGCGTTATAACCTTACTGAATACAATTGTAAAAGAATGTCAGATTTGTTAGATGATGAATTGTTGAATTATGATTTTAATTATAACTGGATAATTGAAATTTAAAATTTTGAAATGAACTAAATTTCTGCTTATTTTGCAGGTGTTTACACAAGTATTATATAAACAATTACACCTATATATATATATATATAACAAATAATAATTGCAGGAAATCACACAACAAAGAACACAATAGACAGGGTTATAATCAAAAATTAACTCACATGTGCATATTCCAAACTGCAAACAGATTGTTCCATATGTAGATGCAGGCACTTTCCAATAATGATCGAAATTCTGGTATATGATGATCACCGCTACCATTCACCCACTAGCTGCAGACTGGTCTCGGGTTGTTGGTCACTTTTCTTCGGTAAATGCTATTATTTTATAGCTTTACGGCTTCGCTCAACCACAAATTTTTAATCGAAGATATTATTTAAGTGTATTAATGCTTTTCAATTTTGTCGTTTAAATAATATTTAGTGATTGTAAAGACTTTAAGTTAATGTCACTTTATTTTTAGGCTCCGGCTCGAATATAAATTATTTAAAGGAAAATAAAACTCAATTGAAGAACAACGATTACTATTTTATTTTGGCAAAACGTAACCAGTATTCGAACTTTAACAAACGAAACTTTAAAACGTTAAACATAAATCGTCACAAGTAAGAACAATTATTCGTAATGAACTTCACGAATGTGAACAGGTATCGGTAACCTAACTTTATTTTTAAACGATTGTCGGTTTAAAAACAATTGCGCTTGATTATCTCGTCTCTCCGTTTATTATTAAATTTTCCCGATAATTATTTAGGTTATATGAACTTACTTGATACACAAAAACTCTACACTATTTTAACTTTTTAAACAACTGGCAAATTATAGAGAGATCTGATCAAGGGCAATTCCTTTTATACCCTTTTGTTGGTTACCACATCTTCAACTTTTTAAGCAATTTAAATAATGTAACTATGTTTCTGATTGGTCGAAAATAATTTAAAACTTAACTAAAATAGAAATTTAGCTATATCTTTCTTATACAGCTATAGATTTACACTTTAACAACAGAAATGAAATGTGTTAAATTGTCATAAATAGATATCCAACATGATATGGTTCTTTTAAATATTATACAAAATGACCTATTCTAACTTAAAATTGCTTATATCTAAATAATCTTACAAACTACACTTAAATTAACTACAAATATGTAATCCTGACTAAATTTTGCATTGGAAAACACACATTAAATGTCCGAAATCTTAAATTTAAAGGAATTTTATATTTACCAAGTAAAATTATATAATCAACCCCATTTCATAAATTTTGCGTTGAAATGCTTTGTACACCTTAAATTACTATGTAAAAATGAGGAAGACCTCCTATTAGTCACTTTAACAATCCAATTTAAGCCTAATTTAATCAAAAAACTATAAATTTGTGAAAAAACATTAAATTTAAGACATAACCAAACTTAATTCTAAAATTAAAAATAATTTGCGTTTAAAAACGTCCAAGTAACTCAAAATGTTATCCAAATAACTTGTAATAACTGTTTTTATTGTATTTATTGTTCATCTCGCCTGCATTGTATAATTTTAATGTCATTTTAAGAAGTCATATCGTTTAACACACTTTTTAAAATTCTACTATAAAATGTATCTACATGTAAATATCTTTGTGCAAATATGTTCTATACACTGTTCTTAATATGTAAATGCATCACTATGTTTGTTACACATCCACTTTCATAAATATGTGAGTATTGATCATATTAAGTTCGTATTATAACCCTTTCTTAAATTTTACCACATTTCCTGCATTCTAATCTACTTATACAATATCCCTAATATAAATCTAACTTTACACTTTGTGTTAAACACCTGTAAAATATTCACATGCCAAAATATTTTCGATAAACTGAAATTTATTGAAACAAACTAAAGTACTGAATTGAATTTACGGAAATAAGTTTATTTAACATTCCTGACATTCTTTAAGTAGCACGATGCTTTTTATGATTAAGCCAAATGTATAAATTTTGCTGAGACTGTTTCAACCAAAACAAATCCACTTTCTAGTCATCGTGAACCAAATTACATCAATTACATCCCTCGTACATGTATCATGCTTTATATCACCCTTTTTAAAGAAATTACTAGTTAAAACTGTCCGATCCTGTCTTAGTCTTATCTAAACATCTCAATATATATATATATATATATATATATATATATATATATATATATATATTACGATGATTTTAACTACAAACTTTTAGGATTTTATTTAAATTATTTTTATTAAATGTTAATATTATTTATATTAATATACTAATTATTTTTGTTATTATAATTATTTAAATTGCCCAGACTAACTTTTAAAACAGCCGCATGTTAAGACTCATCAAAGGATAGGGATCAAAATTTAGAAGAAACTTTATTTTAAAATGATAAAATAAATGATTATTAATTTGAATTATATTAAGATTTTGAACATAATAATCATAGTTAATTTGATTAATGCACATTGAGTTATTATCCAATTATATTTTATCGTATCTAACTTGTTCAAGGAAATTGAGTTATAAATTTTAATTCGCATTAATATATGTATCACACCCTGTACATAACAAAAATTCTTCCAAAAGTATACTTGGGCATGCGCTCTGAATACGCAAACATGTGACTTCTGATTACAATAAAAAGCGAAATTCGACATACATGTAAGTATAAATACGTTTAAATTTAAAACAATATTATTATTAACCATTTAAATTTTTAGAACAAATAATATTCCCTTTGGACATGCATACACGTTGTTGCATATCATGATTGTTACAAAGGATTGAAATTATGTACACAACAATAAACTATCAATGTCAACAACAAAGTACTCACATAAAATGTCCTCCTTTTCCGATTACTGCTGATGAAGTTGATTGTAGAAAACAGCTCCTTCGAACTCCAACTCTGCTCCTCGAACACCCAAATTTTCTTCAATATAAACAGCTTATACGTTTACGTAAGTTTCACTAATGTTATTATAATTTTGATAAATCTTTATTTTTAGGATCATCACACTTATATGTATTTCAAAATAAATTTTGAAAAGCATGGATTGTTTGAAGGATATTATAAATTAACACACTTCCAATAAATAAGGTATATAATGATAATAACACGAAGAGAATACAATTAAATATCCATAACAACGTAAACAAAATAAACAAACAATGTCGAAACTGCGGAAATATTTCATTAACTATCGATAACATCCGATTTTGATTTTTAAAAAGGTAAACTAACCTTAATTTAATTATTTCCCGACAAAAAACTATCACTTGTCTCTTTAACACTTCCGATACTAAAATCGCACTTTGTTTTTAACGAAGTGACGTTATTTAGTTTAAAAATAATTTCACAAAAAATTTGGCAACATCTTACTTTAGCAAGCTGTTGAAACAGAGGAAAATTAAGAGAGATTGTAAACCTTCAGCACTTCTATATATATATATATATATATATATATATATATATATATATGATTTTGGTTAGCGACCAAATCTTCGATTGTTCTCAATAGTTACCAAGAATGTTTCCTAAATTCTGATTGGCTACAGCAATTTTACATTACGATATAATTTCAAAACCCTATAACTTTTGCCCTTAAACCTATCTTAAAACTAAAACATATCATAATCTACATAAATTTCTATAATTTAAAACCAAACACAAACTAATTCCTACACTTAATAACTAAGTTAATTTTCACATTAATTATTGATTTTACGCTAATTTTATGTATTTTACAGGCCTGGAAATGATTTCCACATGATTATGGGATGCTACTACACCTAAATATTCATCTTTTACATGCCTACGGCCAATTTGAAAGGAAAATTATTTTAATTTTTCCAACACTTTTAGAAACTAAATTTGACAAAATGGACACAAATATAGTGAATTGTAACTTGAAATTGAGGCTACTAATTTATTTTATACAAATCGTCTCAATATAAAATAGTTTTATATAAATTTTAAGTGAGGACATAACATAACCTCATATTGTTAATACAAATTTCAATGTAAAATTTCACACTTTTAACCACTATAACTGTTTGTGAAAGTGTTTAAACTTAATGTTCATGTCTCAATTTAATTTATTTTAACACTTTCGTAAGTTCATAAGTTCTTCTACGACTAGTGTCGAAATGTTGCAAACCACTAGTTTAAGGTCTGTAAATGTTGATTAAACACAATAATTCCAGAGCTGCTGCTTAATTTATGTTTTATAGTTACTCACTAATGTACTTGTTGTGTTTTTCGTAATTTTGGCACTGATATACGTTTATCGCACTAACACGAATGTTTTTAAGATTCTTGGCTGCGTACATTTGAATTGTGACATTGATACCAGCCTATATCTAGTTTTTAACATTAGTTTTGTCATCTACAGCATGTATCTCATGTCGTCAGGGAACATTATGTCTAAATAAACTTATTAACTAAATAAAAACTTGAATTAAATCATAACGATAACAAACATACCCTATACTTCAATGTAATGTGCTGTCGATTATACTTATATTAACATTATATTAAAGAAATATTTAAATTTACATACATCTCAATGTTAATTAACCATTCTTATCTAGAATTATTTATAATGAGATGTACCATTTGTACGAACTAAAGAAATTATTCACTATGTGACTTACATAGCTACTGAATGTAATTTAAATCATCTCAACATATACAGGGTCCGCAACAAGAGCGCCTTCTGCTTTATCTTCCGTTTTATATAAGTTAGATTCATAAAATTTGGAATGCAGTTATAGCTGAGTTGTGTCATATTTTAAAATTATTCACGCGAATACAGGTTGTTTATTTAAGAGGACCAAATTATTATAAAAATTTAAATTGAACACCCTGTATATATTACTTTTTGAATTCTACACATTGTTCTAACAAATTCGCAATATATTTCCTATCCTAAATATAGCTGTTTTTGAGTTATATCGATTTTCTAAAAAATTGAAATTACAGAGTTTACTTTGAAAATGTACCTCTAAACTGTTGAAAATAAAGTTATCTAATTTATATCAGAATAAGTACACAGATAGAGCTTCTTTTAATGTGAAGAAAATGACATAATTGCATACAGGGTGCTTATAATTGACTTGCCAATCAACCATTATTCGAACTAGTAAAAGTGTACTTTTCAAATAAAACATCCTGTATATATTACATTTTTGGTTTCTACATATTAACACTTATCAGTTCGATACAACTCCTATCCCTAAACATAGCCGTTTCCGAATTATTTTCAATTTTTCAAAATGTATAAGATTATTGAGACATTTTTAAATCTATGGCCTCGTATGGATAAAAAGAACATCATAAAACAATTGTATTATACATTAAAAACGCAACAGAAACTAATATATTATGATAGAAAACTAATTACAATTTTTGTACTGAGGCATTGCATGTTAACAGGAATTTGACAAAATATTTACTTCAATTTCAAGTAAAATTCTAAAATCAAGTGTGCTTCTTATAAAAATTGAATGTTTGACGTAAATAAATAAAACTGTAGTTAACCATTTACGAATGTTATTGTTAGTAATCAAGATTTTTATAGAATTAATTTTACACAAAAGAGTTAGTTGATATGATATTCGTGTTGGTGCTGCAGAAAGAAACTGTTTATTGCCAGCAGAATTTATGCTGAAAGATATGCAGATAGAAGACATCCAAACGCAAGATCGTTTCAGAAAGCTATAAGTAGATTTATTGCAACTTCATGTGCCAATTACTCCAAACATGAACGTGTTCAACCTTCTACAAATGAAGGTAGTGAATTGAGGGTTCTTCTCGCCATCGAAGAGGATCATCAAGCCAAAAGGACATAAGTGAAATAGTTGGTATAAGTGAGAGATCAGTAGGCCGTCTTTAAAAAGAATCGCTTACATCTCTATCATGTTCAATTACACCAAGAATTGAGCGATGCAGACTTCGATCATCGAGTAAGATTTTGTAACTGGGCCAGAGAAAAGTTACTCAAAACCCAAACTTTTTTATAATATTTTATGGACAGACGAATCAACATTTCATAAGAATGGATTTGTTAATAACATAATTTTCATTATTATTCCTCAGAAAACCCACATTTATTAAGACAAGTTGATAATCAACATAAGTGGTCTGTAAGTGTCTGGGGTGGCATCGTTGGATTATGTCATCGGTTCATTCTTTTTGATAGACACTTGAATGGTGAAAACTATGTTAACTTTTGCCTAACGATTTGCCGGGCATATTAGAAAATATCACTCTTGATATTAGAGCCACATGTGGCATCAACATGATGGCGCTCCTGCTCACTACTCTGCAGATGTAAGAGATTATCTCAATAGAGTCTTTCCAAATAAATGGATTGGGCGAAATGGTCCTGTGAGGTGACCAGCTAGGTCCCCTGATCTGACAAGAATAGATTTCTTTTATGGGGATACGTAAAAGTATTGTCTATAGGAACCACCAACCACTGCCGAAGATATGCGTAATCGTATAACACAGGCTTTTCATAGCATTACTCCTGAGTTGTTGCGTAGAGTTGAACAATCTTTTAAAGATCGACTTCAGGTCTGCATCCGAGAAAACGGACAACATTTTGAACAATTATCATAAATCATTATCGCAAATGATTAGCGTTAATTTTTTTTTTATTTTATTAGTTTTGTATTTTAGTAATAATTTTAATAACTATAGTGTATTAGTTTCTGTTGCGTTTTTACTTTGTAATACAATTATTTTCCACTGTTTTTTTCTATTTATACGAGGCCATGGATTTAAAAAATGTTCCAATAATCTTATACATCTTGAAAAATTGAAAATAATTCGGAAACGGCTATATTTAGAGATAGGGAATTGTATATCGAATTGATAAGGGTTAATATGTAGAAACCAAAAACGGAATAATATACAGGGTGTTCTATTTGAAAAGTAACTTTTACTAGTTGGAATAATGTCAGATTGGCAAGTCAATTGTAAACACTCGAATGCAATTATGACATTTTCTTTGCATTATAAGAAAGCTCTATCTGTGTACTTGTTCTGATATAAATTAGATAACTTTTGTTTTCAACGGTTAAGGAGGTACATTTTCAAAGCTGTCTCTGTAATTTCAATTTTTTTATAAAAATCGACATAACTCAAAAACGGCTATATTTAGGGATAGGAAATATATTGCGAATTTGTTAGGAACAAAGTGTAGAATTCAAAAAGTAATAATATACAGTTCCGTTTAAATTTTTTTATTATAGTTTGGTCATCTTTAAATAAACAACCTCTATACACGTGAATAAATTTAAAATATGCACATAACTAAACTATAAACCTATCCCAAATTTTATTAATCGAGCTTATATGAAACGGAAGATATAGGAGGCGCTCTTGTTGCCGGACCCTGTATATATATATATATATATATATATATATATATATATATATATATATATATATATATATACATACATACATATCTGTGTGTATGTATGTATGTATGTGTGTGTGTGTGTGTGTGTGTGTGTGTGTGTGTGTGTGTGTGTGTGTGTGTGTGTGTGTGTGTGTGTGTGTGGTGTGTGTGTGTGAGTGTGTGTGTGTGTGTGTGTTTGTGTGTGTGTACGTACGTATACGTGCGTGCGTGCGTGTGTGTGTGTGTCGATGTATGTTAGTATCCGCGATAACTCGAGCACGAACTTCAAATTTTTTATTTAAGCTTGTTTTCATTTCTCGTGGAGCTGATTAGATTTTGCAAGAAATTTAGTGTTTGCGAGGGGGGTTTATTAGGAGCTGGTTTTGAGTTTCATCAAATGTTTCTGAAACAGCCGTATATTTCAAATATATAAAAATACCAACATGTAGACCTTAATAATATAGATTCATTATGTTCTATACAATTTGCAGGTACAAGTAATTTAGCTGCAAAAAGATTAGTTTAAATTTTTTCTACTGAACAATGATTAATTTTATAAGAAAATGTATGAACATATTTTTTAAAGAAAATTTAATTTACATAACTTTTCTTTATAAGGTTTCTTAATATAAAGCGAAATATAGTGTAAAAATTAAATAAATATGATTGAAAATGTTTAAACCTAATTATCGATTTTTTTGTAGAAGCGCGCGACTTTGGAATTTTTTTGTTAGTATCTAAATGTTTATTAACCTCTATCTAACATGAAGTTTCAAATGTCTGATTAACATAGATTATTGTTATTATTTTTACTATGTTGCCTACTTTGGTAATGAATTTGTTATAAGACAGGTTGCATAATTATTAAGGGTGATGTACCAAGACCTTCATAAATAGTCGATAATTTTTGTTACGTCTAATTTTGTCATTAATAATCTGATTAAATCCCGAGAGCCGTAGCTCGAAGGCTTCAACCAAAGATTATTAATGCCCAAATTATAAAATGTTAGAGAAATTTAGCAACAATAAAATTGTATTAAAATCATGGTCTATTTAGGAAGATTATTTCCTGCGTAAATTAAATTAATTTCAGAATAAAAATTAGGAAACATTTTATGGACTGAATACAAAAATACAAAAAACAGGAACACAAAATGAAATTGACTATTTCTTTAGTGCAATAGTGGCTGATATTTTATTCCGATTGGTCTGAATCTTAAAATTTATGGCATTTCATTGGTTAATATAAATCAAGCAAAATAATCATATATAATAATAAGTAGTCCAAATTATGTTGATTATTTTTCAAACTGATCACGAATGGCAGTTGTTCTTGGGAATGAATCCACGAGTGCGTTGCACGAGTGACATTCGTAAGCACAATTGCCATGAGTGGAACCAGCTTGAAAAATTGTCTTTTTGGTCTACGAGTCGTATTCGGAAGACGATTCAATGAAGTAACTCTGTTTTCAGCAAATTGAGTCGAAATAAATAAGGTGAGTTAAGATTAATATTTCTACTGTGAACAATTTTATAATAATTACGGTAATTCTTATTTTTGGAGTGGCTGCTGCATGCAGACACCACGAACTAGTATCGTTGGAAACTACGTGTGTTCAAAATCATAAAACACGTTTTTTAGTGAATCTAGTGGACACGAAAACAAAAACGAATAGACCCTTTGTTATAGTATCTGTAAACGTCGAAAACCTAAATTCGTTAAAGATCATCAGGGACATCAGGCATTTCGTTCCCCACACACTTCTCATAACAGATTTTTTATAAACTATACAAAAGCAAAATGCACCGTTTAACCAGCTGGTGTACATAAAATTGCAGGTGTACCAAGTATTGTGGCCAAATTTTTAAATTTGAAGCATCCTTCAGCATATACACGCCACTGCTTTTGGCAAATACTGGAACACACATGGAGGGCATAAAGAGACATGGCGGATGGCGTTCATCAACGGTAGCTAAGGATTACATTGATGACTCTGTAAGTTCCCAAATCGATACGGCAACTAGAATTTTGGGAAACGAAAATATCACTGTCGGTTTGTCTACCGTCAATTTAAGCGACGTGACGATGGACTCAGTAGAACAAAACAATCCATTTGGTATTACGAGCCCCGGCTCCTAATAGTTCGGACAGTAACAATATTCGCGCTATTTGGTATAAATAAATTGATAACTCTCTTGTAAAGCTAATTTACTAAATACTTTACAATACGACAATTCATTTTAATATTGAGTAACTCCACCTTTAATTTTAATAACAGCCCTTATACGATCAGGCATTGTATCTACAAGTTTCATACAAAACTCAGGCTCTATATTTATACTTCGTATTTTGAATTTGAGTTCTGCCACTGTTCGTGCCGGATCTTTTCGTAACTCCTTCTTCATTTTGATCCATATTGGAGAAAGATCTGGACTACTAGAAGGCCAAGATATCGTTGGAACGTGATTTTCTGTAAGTCAAGTTTTTGTAATCGTCGCAGAATGACAAGAAGCTCTATCTTGTTGGAAGATAAAGCCATCCTTATTAGGATTGCATTGTGGTATTGAGGGTACGAGACTCTGTTGCAAAATCTCTATATATCGAGTAGCATTTACAAGACCATCTACGAAATGCAACTTTCCAATTCCTGACATACATCCTTACACGATAATTGATTTGGGAAATTTTACCTTCTTTACCAGACAATCATTATGGTATGCTTCATTCGATGTTCGTAAAACACGTTTACGAGAATCACCTACATAAACATTAAATTTGGATTCATCACTCCAAATTACTCAGCGCCATTGCTCTAAAGTCCAGGATTTATAGCTTTTTAGCCATTTCAATCTATTTGTTTGCAATTTCATTAGTAAGGGCTTCTCTTTGGCCTCTTTATACAATATAAGACATTACAGACTGAACATTAATATATTTAGAATTTATAACCAGTTTTTCTGACTTGCCTCGTAGTTGTCGCTACAGATATTTCTTTTTTAATAGATTCTCACCACAAAACTGTGATTTCACGAGTGTTGGAACGCCGATTACTCTTGACGATTCTATCACTATTAGAAATAGAAGATGGGCGGCCAGTTTTCTTTTTTTCTTTGACATTACCTGTTTCTTTGTATAATTTAATAATATCATGAACTGTTGATCGTGGAACACTGCGAGAAGATGGTATTTTTCGTACAGAAGCGTCTTTGTTATGTGATTTTATAATTGATATACGTAAATCTTCTCTTAAAGAATTGCCACGAGCCATTTTTGTTAAAATGTCAACAAAAACTTGTCTTGTCTTATCTAGTATTATACTCAACATCGTCAATTGTTTAACCAACATCAACTCTTACAAATACATATTTTCAAATAGTAATCGTAGTTATTGGAAAAGACCCCGCACCCAAGTAATGGAAAAATGGCGACCGGCTAAATTTTTTGAAACATTGATATGTTGTACTCGATTTAGTAACGAAAAGTGTCAACGGGCCCAACTCAACCCTATGACTAGTTTTCGAGGTACAGGGTGTTAAAGTTGAAAAATTACCAGTTTTTAGGAATTTGTATTTTCATAAGAGCTAGATTACATTTCTGTTTCATAAATACGTTTACTGCATATTTTAGGAATACATTAGTAAATACATGCAATTCAAAATATTTATAACTACAGGGTGATTCACAAATATATGAAGGTAGTTTTTTGCAGAAACTCACTATTTTCAGTATAACTTTAGGGAACCATTTTTTCAAAATGTACTATCCAATATGATATTTTGACGATAAAATGTTGCACAACAAATATTTATTATACAGGGTCTTTTACAGAATGAGCCCAATATACAATATACAAATTTTTTTTATAACTTAATTCAAAACGCTGTACTTCCGAATTGATTTTTGAGAAAGTTGATACTATTAATATACCTGTATATATGTATATATATAAGCTTTAATATATACAGGGTGATTTATTTATTAAAAGTTATTGTATTTTAAGAAAAGTACAAAAACCCTGTATTTAAAAATTTCCTCGGTTAAATGTAACCATTTTTCAAGTATACTTATATTATTTGTAGTAGCCTCTTAAGAGTTATGAATTTTAAATCCGATACTATGACCAGTTTTCGAGATGCAAGGCGTAAAAGTTGAGAAATGTTGAATTTATTAGTTTTTAGTTAAACTGAAAAGTGTGATAGGATCACGATTTTCTAGCGATTTACCGTCAAATTTGAATTGAGTTTTATGGATAAATTTGTTTTATGTGTGTCGCGACCTTTAAGGATGGTGTGTTGCGAGCTTAAGATTGTTTTGTTTGTGAATTACTATTCCGTAATTTAGATTGTTTTTCTTATTATTCCCCGTTTATTGAATGTTGAGTAACGTTTTATTTGTAAATAGTTGTATATAATGTTTATTTCGTTTGATTTCCTTAAGATTTAATAGAAAGTTTTGTAAAATTAAGTAACTTAAAGAAAGAATGTAGATTTATATGTGTTTGATGTCATGCTGGCGACATGAAGAGTAATTGTTGTGGTTCAGCTTAATACTGAGTATGTTGGTTTTAAGTCATAGAGGTAGAATGTGGAACTAACTGCTTGTACAGAGATATTTTGCACGTTGATTCTGCTGATGTTTGAGTTTTGAAAATTGTCGAGCCTTTACGATGAAACGAAGTTTGCGTGTAGGTATCTTATCTTCTCCTTCCGTTTTTAATTGGTGGAACTAAATTAAATGAGATTTTTTTGAATGGTGGGATACGAAAATCCAAGATGGATTTGGGATTCCGAAACTGACCGCGCTCTCGAGTAGTAGTACGGTGACGTTTGTTGTTACGGCTTTAGGGGTTGTTTAGTACGTTGGTATAGTGGACCTTTTGGTGTTTAACGAACGAACTTTTGTGTTGTAAGGGTAGTTATCTACTTTCTGAAGAAAACCTGTGAAGGATTTTAATTAAAATTGTTCAATCACCAAAGGAATAGACCTAGTGCCGATTTCAATTTTACGTAATCAAGTTACTAGAGATCATCGTCGTGTTATATTAGTGCTTCTGTGACCTCTTTGGTTTTGTCGCTTTTGCGGATTTATTAAATTAACGTTCTTGAAGTGCCACTAATTGCCGTGTATAGCGTGTTGAAATATAAAGAAACTTTCGCAGTATATTAAAATTACAGTTATTAGATAAAGTTAATAACCTTTTGGATTATTAGTATAAAGAAAACTATTTAAAAGACAAAAGTTAACAAGCAAGTTGAGAGCACAAATTATTATTTTAAAAGAAGTTTTAATTAATGCAGTAACATTTTACCGAGATTCAATTAAGGAATCGTTTGTGTACAAGAGAATAAAAGTCAACATTTTCATTCATCATTTTGTCACACCTGGGAGATTCCGTATCCGTTATAGCAGTAATTGGTCACCTGGTTCATTTTCGATTGTTGTAACACAGAGGAGGTGCTAATTTAGAAATTAAGGTAGTATAAAAATTGTGTTTTATTGAATATTTTCAAAATTTATTGTGTGTACTTCGAATTATTTGTTTTGTTAACGAAGGTTTGAAAGCGGAGTCGTGTACCTTTTAATTTAAGTTGTTGTTTTGGTTTAGTTATTGTAAATAATCAGAATTCTGACGCTCCGCCTTCACACTTTTCATTTTAGTATTAAAGGGCAATTGACCCTTTAGTAGCGTGGTTATATAATCCACGAAATATATAGGTTAAGCCATTTAGAACGGCGTTACGCAGAATCCTGGCCAGACCTTTTGTCGCCCCTTAGGAATTTGTTATCTTATATACGCTTTATCGTGTGTTCACATTTATATTATATTATTTTTTATCTTATTATAGATTTGTTAGGTTTTATAAATTTGTTTTAATTCTGTGAAACCCTTTTGTGTTACATAAAATTGCAAGTTTACCGGTAGTTTATGTTTTAACGTAACGAAGTTACAGTTTTTTTTATTATTGAGTAATAGCGTTAATGATATTCAGTGTTTTATTTGATTTCTAGTTGAGTATTAATTCATTTAGAGTGCATTCTATAGCTTGTTTTTTTTGTTTTGATTATTATATAATGCCTAATTATTCACACTGAGGTGTAGTAACGTAACTTTATTGAGTGATTATCACGCTTTTGTTTGTCAAGCGTGTAGTGCTATTTTGAAGCCCGATTTCAGGTGGTTTGCTGAGCTGTTGTCGAGGACACCTGGGATTGATTGCGGATAGGTAAGCGTATGTTTTTTGTATGTTTAGACACGCTATGTACTCGTAATTTTGGCACGACGTCCCTTATTTTGACTACCAAACATTCTGGCGCCCTAAACCGAACTGATTACGTCTTCATCCCCTATTTTGACTTACGTACGTTTTACTATTCTGAATGTGTAAAATTTATTAACATCATACCCATACCCATACGCTGACTAGTCGGGGCAAAAAGGCCAATTTTATCTGTAATCCCGTTCTACCACCCGTTTATATCCTTACAAAAGCTAAATTGATTTTATGTTACCTATATAAGAGTAACGTAAGCTTAGTTTGCGATGTACATTAAAAGTTCCGCAAAAATATTTACTGTTACAGGGTGATTCACGAATTATTTACAATAGATTTTTGCAAACACTTAGGAGCCTATTCTGTATTGTGTTGTTAACTAACGATGTCGTAATGGTAACGACTCGAACTTGAACGATAGTTACATTCTATATCACTATCGTTAAAGAAATAGTCGTTGGATGATCGTTATAAATTATCGTTGTAATAGTCGGCAATATGAACAGAATTTGTTGACATTAGAACTATTTCAAAGCCGAAAATAACAAATGTCAAAAAACATGACCTTACTGAGACAGAGAAAAGGTAAAACACTCAATGTATTTTGTATTTGTAAAATATACCTACACATTTTGGTAAGCTTTTAAGTTAATATAATGTGGGATTAAAAATTTCAGACAAATCATCATGGCTAACCAAACTCCAAAACGACCACGAGCTGGCAAAACAATAACAGGCCAATGCATACTGTACATTGAGCACCTCAAATCAAACAAGGCCTTTAGGCAGAACAAATTGACGCTAATCAACCTCACAACATAGAGAAACCTGGGAAAAATTAGTGCAATTACTAAATGAATCTGGTGGCCCGATAAGAAATGTAAAAGAGTGGAAAAGGGTATTTGTAAATACATCTACAATTATATATTACATAAACATATTCTAGGTTTTTACTGACTGGCGGTCTCAAACCAAACGAAAGGCCAGGAAATTGAAAAGTGCTCAAAGGCAAACTGAAAACAAAGATGTGTCCGAATATTCCCTAACAGACATCGAACAAATACTTATGGACACAATTAGTTGGGTTGTAGTCGACGGAATGTCAGAAACTCCGGAATTTGGAATTGGTAATATGTTTTAAAATCTTTTCTGATGTTCTATCTAATAAAAAGGTGGCATATTAGCGACTTCTTCGGCATCTTTGTCCGTCGATGAAAACATTGACAATGATATGGAAAATAAGGAGAATTTTGCTATTACTTCTACAGCAGCTCCATCTGATGTACAGAAAGTCGGTTCTGAGCACCCTTTGAAAAGAAAGAGATCAACAGTAATCAGCTGTTTAAAAGAAATCATCAATAAAGATGAGAAAAAGAAGACGAAATCGACATTTTCGAAAGATAAACGATAATCTGGAGAAGTTAACGACATCCAAAGGAGGAGACTAAAATTGCGACAGATGGAGCTTCGGATCAAGTATGAAGGGATGACCTTTGTATTGAACAGTGATGACGATGAGAAAACTAGTTAGATTGTAGCCAAGTTCAATTTAATGTATACAGATTTTGACATAAAATGTAAAAATTAGTGTATTTTTGATTGACTAAAAAATTTTGAATTAATTGATTCCTTAACATCCTTCCTCTATTTAACAAGGCTTCCGGATCATCAACATCATTACCTTCATCATTAACATTGTTGAATTCCAGGTCTTCGTTCACTGAAACAAACAAATTTATAAATTGTTCCTTAGATAACCATAACTACATGGCATACTTACTTTCGACACCTCTATTTATCATTAAGTTTTGTAGTGTCGCACATGCATACGTTATACGAGCTGCAAATTCTGGTTGATAATGTAGAATACGGTGTGGATTCAAGCAACGCCATACTCCTTTACCAATCCAAATGTACGTTCTACACGATTACGTATTTGACAATGTCGTTGTGTGTATCGAAACTCGGGTGCATCAGGAGCAGCTCCATGAATTGGTGTTAATAAATAAGGCAACAAAGGATAACCAGCATCTCCAAATAAATATGAATGTTCGTCTCCTGCGATAAAATTCCCTTTACGGAACTCATTGTGAAAATAGCAGCATCATGCACACTGCCGGAAATCGAGCATCAATGGCCAATATCTTGCAATTTACATCGCAGGTCTTAAAATTATAACAGGTTACGAAAGTATAAGTAGACTAATTTAAAACATCATTATGAACTTACAAGTTAACAATTGTGACTATAAAAACCTTTTCTGTTCATGAATACGTTAGCAAGGTATCCCAAATTGATAGGCTGTGGTGTGGCTATGCCTATATGTGTACAATCAATGCAACCTATTATTCCTGATAATTGAAATTGCTCAAAAAAACTACAAGAATTGAAGTATTACCGACACCCTATTCTTATCGACAACATACACACCGTTGCTTCACGTTGGCCAGATCTATTGCATTTTGTGGGAACCGTATGTAAGTGTTGGCTAAGTGATTTATAATTATATCGACAATTTCGTGTAAATGTCTGCTCACTGCTGGCTGTGCAGAAAACACCAGTCTATCTGTACCTACCGGCTTTTGATAGCTCCCATGTGCCAAAAAACTTAACGCAGAAAAAACCGTACAATAGGTGGGGCTCTTGTTCGACGACTATTCACATTATTCAAAAATGGTAACATTTCCTCCAAGAGATCTCTTGCGGTTTCAATATTTAGACGAAAAGATTGCCTAAAGAATTCCTCTGGTAATTCGAAGGGATTTGACGCGTCTCTTAAATGGCATCGATAAACGTTTAATTGCCTCCTACAATTTTGAGCTACTTTGAAGAACAACAATGCATTACTTTCACTTGTACCTGCCTTCTTTCAAGTTCTTCTACCAACATATTTGCGATTTCTGCATTCATTAGGGCTAGTGAACAAATAGACTTTTATATGTAAACATCCGACCTCAGAAAAGTTAGGTTACTTTATTTTATACTGACTCAACGACTGGTCAGGCCTTGTCGTAGAATAACTACAAATTTACCGCCATATTGTCGTTAGTAAACGATCCAAATTAGCATACAGAATAGCGAAAGTCGTTCGCGAACGGTAATCGTTGCGTAACGACATCGTTAAGCCTTATAGAATAGGCGCCTTAATATCTCTACAATTTTCCCATATATATTTTATTTCTTTACCCACTCTCAATTTCGCAATCTACACTGTTCATACAGAGTGAACCATAAAGTCATACTGTCCGCTACCAAAAATAAATAGACTTTGAAATTATTACAACCGTACCTTGTATTTCGTGAGTTACTTTTATGTTAATTTCATAATATTACATTAAGTACGCATGAACATAATATATACAGGGTGATTTGGATGTTTTATAATTACCTACAAAATAAATCACACCTTGTTTCGATATAGATACGTAACAAGTTTTTATACACTAGGCATAGATAATGTCTATGTCAACTGAAGGATGTCCTGCAATTTGTCTTCTAAGAGATGCAACTAGTAGAAAATCAATATTTTCTTCCCTATTTGAGCATTAACTAAAAAATCATTTCCTTCACTCAATCATTTGAGTATATTAACTCTGTCGTTAAAATGTCTATCACATGCATAACAGGTTAACCGGTTTGCAAAAGCCATTTTCAATGAATATACATGCTCAAAGTTGAAAATGATAATAACACAACTAAAAACTTAAAAACACAACAGAACTATATACAGAGTTAAACAGCATAAAATAATGAAAAACTTGGTAAGAATTTGACAACAGTAATATGTTGTAACCCGCTTCCTTTGTTTGGATGTCAAACGTAATGCCTCACTTTTCGTTACATTTACTTTAATTATTACCACTAATTAATACTTCTTATTTTTTCCTTTTCTAGCTCAGTCGGAATTTTGTACTTACAAAATTGGGATCGTTCGTTATTCAGGCTCTCAACACGTTGAACAATTAGATTACAAAGGTTCATATACATATAACTTTATTTCCTATTTATTACACTTCTATATTGTATGGTTATTTAATTTTCAACTAAGATATAGATACAGGTAAATATACTGAACTGTGATCCCGGCTCTCAGTGTCCAATATAGCGGTTAACTACCTCTTTGTTATCTTTAAGTAGACATCCTTCGTCCAGGTACTAATGGTTAGGTGGTCCTCTGGAGTTTCTGTAATTTAACATTAATAGAAGGTTTGGGGTTTTGACTTTTAGTTTACGTCCTTTAACTGTTTTAATTTATACTGGTTAAATGTCGAAATAAATTTTACCTAAATACGTCCCTGTATAAAATACAGAAGCAGGTAGCAAGATAACGCGGTATAAACACGTGCGCGATAAGACACTGAGTTCAACGCTCTGCCTTTAAAGAAATAATCAATATTTTAAAGCGGTCGGTTACAAGTGTAAAGTTTTATACCTGCTTTTCTTATGAAAATAAACTCATTCACGTTTACATTCAATTTTGCCCTTTTAAATAAATGAAAGCTTTTCGTTTATTTAAGTAGCTGGTGTACGGTGGCGGCGTATTATTTGTTTACTTTTACGAGATTAATTTTAGTATACCGGTTTTTATTTAAACAAAATAAAAATTAAAAGCTTTTTGTTATGTTGGCGTTTTTAAAATATAAAACCTTCGTTTTCTATTTTAAAGTAAATTTTCGCGTCTAACTTACGTTTTTATGGTGGAGGCGGTGGTGGTTTGTTTTACTTTACGGTGGTTATTTAATACTGACGGACACGTCTCGTGTTTACGGTTACGTTTCTATATTACTGGCTTAACGGTGTTTACGAGGTGTTCAGCTTAATCTTCCGGCGAGGTTTTAATTACAGGTATCTGGCGGTCGCTGGTACGTTTGTCGAGGTCTATTGTGTGGTGGTGTTTGTGTAGGTGTGTATAGGTGGATCTCCTTTATTAGAAATCTGGGCAAACCACCCGTTAAACTAAACAATAGGATATCGGTCGGTCAAATGGAATGTCGGGCTACTACCCTTCAAACTCCACAGTGTAGGTGTGTATGTGTCGTAACAGAAGAGTGCGTCTGGTAACAGAAGAGTACGTCGGGCTTACAACCCTGCATATCCCGGTCACCAGGTATCTCAACTTACGTACTTTCAACGTTAGATCTCTGCAACTCTAACCTTTTAACTTCGGTGATGCTATCAGGTCGCGAAGTCGCGATCTCTACTCGGACGACGGTTACAGGCGGACGGTTTACAACAGGTAGCAGTCGGCGCGAACGCGAATATATCTCATATATCTCTTACGACGATTACGACTATTTTGACTATGACGATTATATCGATTATTATAACGATTCTCTTCTTTATGACGATTATTACGACGATTATATTCGATTATCATAACGATTATCCATTTTAGCAGCGTGCCGCGTTTTTATAAAAATTCGCGAGGGTGGTTACGAGACTTTGGTGGTGAGATTCCGTAAGCCCGTATTGGTGGAAGATGCTCTGACGTATACAAACTTTTAAACGTTTTGGGATTTACGTCTGAGGAGGATGCATGATTAATTATTGTGCAATTTTATGCAACGTTATGAAATCTGTTTAACTTTTACTAGAACTTCTACGAATTTTTATGATGCTTTGCACCTGTGCATTTAGCGCGTCACGTTATCTTACTAAATTCTGTGAATCAGTACTGGTATTTTACTTAGCAAATAATTAATCATGATAGGAAAATTTTATAAAGGACGGCGTCTTGCTAATAAACTTCGGGAACTAATTAAAATAATAAAAATCGGGATATCCGACGGCGTCCCTTTACAATGTCATTTATTTTTACTGAGGTAACTAGTTGAGTACAGCCAACTATGATTAATTCTCCTTTAATATTAACATTTAGGTATTGCAATAGTGATATAAATATTGAAATGCATCTGTTTTATTGTTAAATCAGAAACAATTTGTATAAAATATTTTACAAGGTGTTGCAAAAAGTATTAGCATCTTAAACTAATTTTTTAAGCATGTTTTTTTATTTTTTTTATTGATAGATAAACCTTACATGTGACTGTTTTCGTTAAAAAATACATTGGCAAAGTAAACGAAACCCTACAATTTGTTAATCAAATGCTGAAAAAAATATCTGGTATGAAACACCACACGACCTTCCAACCTACAAAATGGAAATTTAAAAAAATGTAATAATTTTAATAACAGTGTTTTAAGATAATTATGCAACCTCTTTTATAATAAGTTCAATACGAAAATAAGCAACAGTGTAAATACAAAAACATTGAGCCATAACGAAAACAGGCAACATTGTAAAAACAAAAATTTCGTTTCAGAAACACATTAATAGACATAAATAGGTGTCAAATTAAAAAAAATTCCAAAGCCGTCCTCCCGCTTATATAATTATTTTCTAGACTTACCTTGCATTATATTCAGAAACTTTACAAAGAAACGTTATGTAAAATTCAATTTTCATGTCCACACTTTTTCTTTTAAAATTTATCATTGTTCAGATATTGATAAAAGAACTAATACTTAAATTCCACCTTAGGAGTTTCTTTGCCGCTAAATTACGGGTCCTATCAAAAAATTGCATAGAACATAACTAATGAATACGTTTAAGGTCTATGCTTGAGCATTTTTATATCTTTAAAATATACATCTGTTTTAATAATGTTTCATAAAAACCAAAATCTCACACTAATGCAGCTGGATTTCCCCCAAAATCTATTTAGTACAGTGAAAACAAGCATAAATACAAAATTTTAAGTCCGTAGGCATTTTCGTTCTGGAGTTATCGCGGATACTACCAAACATCCATACACACACACGCACGCACACATGCACACACGCACACACGCACACACGTACACAGCACACTTTTACACACGACACACGCACACGACACACACACACACACACGCACATAGCACACATGCACACAGCACACACGCACACACCCACACACGCACACACGCACACACTTACACACGCACACACGCACACAGCCACACACGCACTCACGGACGGACACACACAGACGCACACCCGCACACACGCACGCACGCACACACGCACACACACACACACGCATACACGCACACGCACACGCACACGCGCACACGCACACACACGAACTCACGCACACACGCATATACGCAGACACGACACACGCACACACGCACACATGCACACACGCACACACGCACACACACATACAGGCACACAACCACACACGCATATACACACATCCAAACATGATGGCCGATTTGGCGAAACATGGCCAAAAGTTGTAAAATGAGCTCATAAGTCGATTTAGTCATAGTGAAAAAAAGTCGATTGCATAACCTTCTATACCTACACATGTATATATAGGTTGGAAGGTAATTAGGTGAAAATAATTTTTCACTAAAATTCAGTTTTCTTCCTAATTTTCGTGACGAAAGTGCTACTTTTCCTGCAGGCAAAATATTTTGGCTCCCGCTAAAAAAAATTTAATTTTTATTACATTTATTGAAGTGTTAAATTTACATTAATTTTTATTTAACATTTTAAATAAACTAAATTAAGATTTTTCATTGAAAAAATTAAATGTGCAATTTGTAAGATTATTAAAACTAATTGGATTCGTGAAATTAGCAGGATTTTCTTCGTATTGTAACCGAAGTAAGTGTTGGAAGAGACATGTGTCGCTGAAGGAGTTTCTGAAGAAATATCTGATATAGTAGTTGATGAAGAAGTTGGTCCATTAATAATTTGATTAGCAACTTGGCATTTCTTCGAAATAGATTGGTCGAAATAATCTTCAGCAACCGTTGTCGATCAACAGTCCCCATCATGTTTTTCACTGAGTATGTCTCCACCGGCTTCAACTAATAGTGATTCAGAAGTCCTTCTTAAACTGTGTCCTGTATAAAGTTCCGGATTGGGTAACTTCCAGTATTTAGCAATTATGTGGGTATTTTGACATGGTGTTCTTTACCACCACTTGTACTGAACATTTTGATTTACCATAATAAATAAAGAAACGTAAATGGTCGTTTTAGTCGGTTTCAAAGAAGCATATCTTTTAACCCTTCCTCATCTACGACTCGGGCAGCAAACTCTGCAATCAGAAGGATAACCACCACTTTCCTCCCTAGCAATACAAATAGCTATTATTCAATTCGGGTAGAAACCGAAAATCTAGTGCGTCGACGTAGGAAATGGAATACATTAAACCATAGACACGTCGTCGTAAAATATTTAAAAAACGTAACAGGTCTATACCATCATCCATATTTAGCCGCCCAATATATCCATGTCACTTTCCAAAGAAGAAAGTAACTCAATAGGAATAAACGAGCTTATTAATGAACCTGATTGCCGATAGTTAAAAATTTATTCGAGATTTCGAAACCCCTTAAAAGATACGATGTGGATAGCGTTTGATAATGATAATAATAAAAAAAATCCAATTAGAGACAACTATTGCATTTGCATATCTGGTGCGGAACTACAACTGTGAAACACTTTCCTTTGCAAAACAGGCATCTAGTATTTAGATTATACTTACATAAAAAAATAAATAAGTATTATTTATATTGTCTAGTGTATAAAAACTTGACATGTATATCGGAACAACGTGTGATATATTTTGTAGGTAATTATAAAACAACCAAATCACCCTGTATATATTATGTTCATGCGTACTTAAAGTAATATTATGAAATTAACATAAAACTCACGAAATACAAAGTATCGTTGTAATAACTTCAAAGCCTATTTATTTTTGGTATCTGACAGTATGCCTTTATGGTTCACCCTGTAGAAACAGTATAGATTGCGAAATTGAGAGTGGGTAGATATGAACTTAAAGAAATAAAATATATATGGCAAAATTGTAGAGATATTAAGTGTTTGCAAAAATCTATTGTAGATAATTCGTGCATCACCCTGTAACAGTAAATATTTTTGCGGAACTTTTAATGTACATCGAACTAAGCTTATATTACACTTATATAGGTACGAGGCCACTATAAATAATATAGGTATACTTGAAAAATGGTTACATTTAACCGCGGAAATTTTTAAATACAGGGTATTCATGGATTTTATTCTTTTCTTAAAATACAATAACTCTTAATAAATAAATCACCCTGTATATATTGAAGCTTATATATACAATTATACTAATAGTATCAACTTTCTCAAAATTCAATTCGGAAGTACTGCGTTTTGAATTAAGTCATAAAAAAAATAATAGTATACTGTGGCTCATTTTGTAAGACACTCTGTATAATAAATATTTGTTGTGTAACATTTTATCGTCAAAATACCATATTGGATAGTACCTTTTCAAAAAATGGTTCTCTAAAGTTATACTGAAAATAATGAGTTTCTGCAAAAAACTACATTCATATATTCGTGAATCACCCTGTAGTTATAAATATTTTTTATTATATGCATTTACTAATGTATTACTTAAATATGCAGTAAACGTTTTTAAGCAACAGAAATGTATTCTAGCTCTTTGAAAATACAAATTCCTAAAAACTGGGCATTTTTCAACTTCAACACCCTGTATCTCGAAAACTAGCCAGAGGATTCAGTTGGGCCCATTGACACTTTTGGTTACTAAATCGAATACAACAACATACCAAAGATTCAGAAAATTTAACTGGTCGCCATTTTTCCATTGCTTGGGTAGGGGGGTCCTTTGAATTACATTTTTATAAACAATTAAGTTAATGTTAAATTGAGGTAGATTTTTATCCTGTCCGAACTATTATGAGTCGGGGCTCGTAATATTAATAATAACAATAATTCCGTTGTTACTATTAATCATTGTTATAAAAATTAAGATTTAATAAGAAAATGTAAACTTTACCATTATCACCAGGGGCGTAAATAACGCCTTGGCGACCTTGGCAGCGCAAAGGGCGCAGAGCAGGAGGGGCGCAGCAAAAGACAATAACAAAAATAAGAGTAATGAAAATCTTAAATGAAAACACTGATGAATGTTAACTAAAGAGAGAGCAGTGAGAGTAAGTATCAACGTCTCTATATCTATGGTAAGTATGTGTGATGCAACGAACAGATTTTTCTTCTGTGTTTGTTGGTGTGACGTCGCATCGTCGCTGTGAATCACCGCCAGGCGCGCCCCTGTCGCCTTGTCCGACTGTCCGCTGTTCTGTCTACCCTTTGTTTATCTGTCAGGGTCTCTCACAAAGTCACAGTCAGTTATTGTCTTAGCAGTCATAGATAAAAAATACGTTAAGAATGGCAACTCTGTATACTTTTTCAAAACAACTTATTAGCTAATGAGTAGCCTATATTTATATTCTTGTAAATAGTAGACTAGTATTATTAAATGTAACTGATTATTCAAAATATTATTAAATGTAATTGATTGATCAAAATATTGTTTTATTTTTACTCGTTTTATCCTGCACCAAATATATACACTTACAGTCAACCCTTTATTTAAAAATGTCTAGTAAAAGAAACTCTTTATATACAATTATTTGTTTGGAAGGAGGGCGTACAGCCTATGTTTGCCAAGGGCTTAGCCCACCTTAGTTACGCCACTGATTATTACACATAATAAAATACTTATCTTTTTTTGGGTTTTTAATGGTGTATTTTAAATTATACAATCTAGACGTATCGATAACACTTACAGTTGTCTTCGTCAGTAGTAATATTTGTAAGAATTGTTAAAGATGTAGACAATTTTGTCAAAGTTGAAAAATTAAAACATAAACATTAAAAAGATAAGTATTTTATTAAGATTTAATAAGTTTAGTTACGATGTTTTTGCAGAATTGTTGTTTGCTTCAAAATAAATAGGTATTAATTTTAGGAATAACATCTTTATTTATTTTAAGTAGCGTGGTAAGGATGAAACTGTAATATAATATTTAATAATTATTATTAATTTTATTAAATAGAAAAATGAAAATTTATTATAAGTTTTATGAATGAATAAGTTCAAAAGTAATTATGTAATTAAAAATTATTACTAATTTTATTAAATACATAAATAAAAGTTTACCTCGAGTAGGATTTGAACCTACGACCTGTACTTTGCTAGAGTGCCGCGCTAACCAACTGCGCCATTGATATTCAAGCCCCAATCGATGTAAATTTTGTCTTTATGTATGTAGAACTGATGTAAATTCTAAATATAATTTTTATAATAATTTAATATTTTATAAATTTTTCGAGAAAAGATTTTTACTAAATTATCTACTAGCTATGGAAACGGGTTGCTAGTCGACCGAAAACGATGTTGCTTATGCGTTAAACATTCAAAGTGACGTTGTTAAAATAGCAAGTCAATCTGTAAAGTAGTACAAATTTGCCACGGCAATTAGTTCAGTAACATGAGCATCACCCAAAAATCATATTCGGGAGGATGACTACAGTGTATGGAAATGATGGGCCATGATATTACCAAGTTAAATTTTGGTCAAAACAGTTTCGTTGAGAGAGGATTCAAGTGAAGACGATCCAAGAACTGGCCGGCCAGTGGAAACGAGAACGGGGAAATTGTTCACAATGTTGAGCAACTGGTTCTGCAAGACCGCCGAACAAAGGTTTCCGTGGTTGTCAAAGAACTCAACATATCGGAAACAACTGCATTAAACATTTTTCATGAGGACTTAGGAATGACCAAAGTGTCTGGACGCTGGATTCCAAAGTTGCTCACACCAGAGCAAAAACAATGCAGGGAACAAATTTGCCGAGACAATTTAGCGACTTTGGCGCAAGATCGTGACTTTTTGAATAAAATTGTTACTGGTGACGAAACGTGGGTCTATCATTGGGACCCCCAGCAAACAGGAATCGATTCCAAAGCATGGAAAGACACAATTTTCGAGAAAAAGTTGATGGCAACTGTTTGATGGTATTCTAAGAGTGTTTTGTTAGTGGAATACATGGAAAGAAGGCGTATAATAAACGCTGAAGCTTATAGAAACACAATTAAGGACTTAAAAACGATTCTCTTACGAAAACGGCCGAACTCGCATCGTAAAAGACATTGCTGCTTCATGACAACTGCCGCGTTCACAAGGCGCGCATCGTGCAGGGCATTTTGAATGAGTGCGGCTTTGTAGAGCTTGCCCACCCTCCGTATAGCACCATGCGACTTTTTTTTATTCAGACATTTAAAAAAACATTTATGGGGTAAACGATTTGAGTCGGGTGAAGCTCTTCGACAAGAAGTACAGGATTACTTTGAGGACTGAACAAATAAATTTTTTCTCTAAAAGTATAGGACAACTGAAGACACGTTGGACTAAATGTGTTAATGTAGGAGGAAGTTATGTAGATTTGTTTTCATATATCTGTTTTCCTTTATAGCTAGGTAGCTATGAAAATCTCCCCTCGTAAGAATCAAAATAATATAATTTTATTTGCCTTGTCTTTAAAAGAGTTCAAAATTCTTGATGATTGTGGACAGAGACCAATAATGTACCACTTTTTGAACTCAAAACAGCACCATAAATCAGGCCATTACAATACAGTCGAACTTAAAGATTATTATTATTTGTAACTGATATCCAAAAGAACGACCTGTTGAGCAATATTCCGAAAAATGAGTCAAACATCTGCTTCCAGAAATGCGAACACCATGTAAGTTCAAGGAACCGATATTAGCCACTAGTGTAAAGTTCTACGAGAAGTTCTTTCGGGAACTAACTTACCACATCCTCATACCTTGGTACTTCATTCATATTTGTATTTTGCATGAATAAGTATTTTTGTTAATCTATTATGTAAGATTTTTATCGACAGCAGAATAGAAATAAAGTATTTATTTTTTATCTTAAGTACATAGTATCCAAGATAAGAAAATAAGCGATAACTCTTCCTAATATGATAAGAAAAAACCTCTAACCAGAACGGCCATTCTCTATTAAAATTTATAATTTACATATCTATTGTCTCATTTTCTACCACAAAATAATTTCTTATACAAATTTTGGTGTTTATATGACAAGTGGGGTAAGATATTTGCTTTATGGATATTATAAATACAACTCAAGTTATCACTACTAACTATCTATATAAATAATTCTAGTAATACGTACATGAGTTTTATTTTTTAGGCAAGATGTCCTCCATAGGTAAGATTTTTGTCAATTAATATAAAAAAAACTCTAATAATATAAATTTAGATTACAGCAAGAATGACAAAGTTATTAGAATGCCTGATTTGGATTACACCCCCGATCCGAGGGGACTGGGTTATGTTCTATACTCCTCTATGAAAAAGTTCAAAGGCAACATTGCCCAGGTAAAAATTTATGCAGAAAACAATTTTAAACTTACTACATTTTTGACAGATTGATGGAATAACTGGAGAAAAAGATACTTATCAATCATTTCTTCAAAGGTGCACACGTGTTGCAATTAAGTTAAGATCGTTGGGTGTTACTCATAAAGATATTGTGTCAATATGCACTTTTAATCATTTAAATAGCAGCGTTCCATACCTTGCTACGTTGTTTTTAGGCGCCAAAATTTGTGGGTTGGACCCAACTTTATCTGTTGATGACACAGTTCATCTTCTTAAGCAAGTTATCCCGAAAGTGATATTTGTGGGACCTGAAGCAATTGACCTCATTGAAACAGTTATTTCCAAAATTCAAAAAGATGTTAAAATTATCGTTTTTGGACCATCGGATAAGTACACGTCTTTTGACGAGCTTTTAAAACCTAGTAATGAAGAAGATGACTTTCGACCTCATGAGGTTGAGAGTCTGCAGGAAACTTGCATAATATTTTTTACTAGTGGAACTACCGGTTTACCAAAAGGTATTTGTATTCACCATTACGGTTTACTCTGTCAGTTGGCGAACAATGTGTAAGAAAACATTTTTTTACGTTTTCCCAGTTTTAATTTTCTTTTTCAGAAACTTTGGATTTTGCGAAGATATTTATTTTGTATTTTCTTCATTATATTGGGTGTCGGTGTCTTTTTGCGTTTGTAGTGTTATAATACAGGGAAAAACGCGATTAGTTATACCACGATTTAATGTTGATGTGGTGTGGAATGCAATTGAAAAATTTAGAGTAAGTGATATATTCTAACTGAGTACTTACATGTCGTTTTTTGTGTAAAACTGTACAGCCTACATTCATACTGGGAGTACCTTTCCACTTCATGTCTTTGTATCATGCAAAACCAGAAAATGTGGACACCATCAGCGCAATTCACATAATACTTGGTGGAACTCCACTTATTGAATCGCAAATAAAAGTTATTCAAGAAATGTTCCCTTCTGCTGACATCTGTGCCGCTTATGGACAAACAGAAATGTCTGTGATTGTAACCGTTTTTAAACCTAACGATCCAAATGATTCCAAACTAAAAAAGGAAAAACCGACCTCGTGCGGTACCGGAATTCCAGGGGTCTGGTACAAGGTAGGGAAGTGTTGGTTTGTGCAAAAATTAGATTTTTATTTAAGGTCGTTGACGTTGATACTGAAGAATTACTTGGTCCAAATCAGCCCGGTGAATTACGATTAAAAACTAAATTCCATTTACGTGGTTACTATAACATGGATTCGTCTCATTTGTGGGATGAAGATGGATGGTATAAAACAGGCGACTTGATGTACTACGATGAAGATAAATGCTTTTATTTTGTGGATCGCATTAAAGAGGTTTTACAATATCAAGCTGTGGTTATTTCTCCAGCGTGGATTGAAAATATTTTAGGCGCACATCCTGAAATTGCCAGTTCTTTGATTATTGGAATACCCGATGAAATCGATGAAAATCATCTAATGGCATTAGTCGTTTTAAAAAACAAGGATTCGAAAATTACAGCTGAAGAAATCAAAGCATTTGTTGACAACAGAGTTGATGACAAAAAGCGTTTACGGGGAGGTGTAAAAATAGTAGATTCCATTCCATTGGCAGCTACTGGAAAAATTAAAAGAAGAGAAATTAGAGATATGGTGCTCCGTGGAGAACTTTAATTATTATTGAAAATCAAAGATAAATTCATTTGCAAACATTTTTTTTTAATTCTGGTTATAGTACTAGTAGTAAGATACCTTTCATAACTATTTTGTTTTAATATTTGCTTTTTATGCAATAAGCGTAAGTCGAAGTGACAAAAAAATTAATTTAGTTTTTGTAAATAAATATATTGATCTAGATTAGTGATTGAACATATTATTTGCAGGACACTCCAAAACAAATACTTTGAATCAATCATTAAAAATATAATAGCGCAAGTACCATTGCAAACAAATATTATTAGACGTGATGTATAGGATAACTCTACTGATTTTTTCAATACGTATCAATACAAGGGTTTGTAGGTAGCGGCCGCGAAAATTTTATTATTGTATTAAACGTTTGTTAAGACGCCATTGTTACCACAATAGAAAAGATAATTGATGGATTTTTAATATCTTGATAATACGATAATTTGCTAATGTTTTCAACATATTTTATTTATATATTTTTGTAAGGAATGTGGGCTTGTTTGTAACTAATATTTGTCTGAGGGTCGATAACCATATGGTGTGAGGTTTGACTAGCAGACGCACGCGTAAAAGCTGCTTTACTGAAGGGGCGTAACGAATCATTGGAAATTCTTATATGCACATTCTTGGTGTAAAAATTTCACTAGTTAGTAATTAATTACGACGGTACGCACTGCAATCAGAGACATTTTTGTGTGGTACTTGGAAACTCGAGACCTAAATGTGGGGTTTGTTACGGACAAATGTATATTTTTAAAATTAAGATGTCGTTCAAGAATTAATATGAAACTTCCAACATAATAATTTTTTGTTTTTTTCATTACTTTTGAAGAATGGGGGTTGATTCCGGGAGTAAATGTAGTTAGTTGTTGAAATCGGAGGGGAAGTTAATTACAGTTAGAGTGTCGACGGAGCTAGGTCGAGAGGGCTAATTAAATACCTTCATCGTAAACAGTTTGTCTTTAAATAATTCTTGTGTTAGCTTTAATATGTTTCTCAAATATTAATCTATAAATAACAGTCCCTTTTTGAAGTTAAACCGCGTATGTTAACGATTCGTGTCTGTGATCGATTAAAGGAATATATTCAACTGTAAGTAGGTATTTTTATATAAACTAAGGCTGTCAGCAAATAATTCTACAACCTAGATAACCTATTAAAATCGAGCATTGCCTTGTAAAGGTACCTTATTCGAATCCGCTCTAAGCTGAAAGCTGCTAAAATAAAAACAGTACAGGCACTCACTCTGGCATTGGTGTGAATTAGCATTGTTGTTTGTTGTTTAAATTTATATTTGTGTAGATGTAGGCCTGGAGACGGGTATAGGATAATCCTTGCTACCAATTGTAATGGGCAATTGAAGTGGTTAATACTCCGGGTTCAGATGACCATTAAACACCTCGAACTTTATTTTTATTGTTTTTATTGTATAGATGAATTGTAATCTGACAAAAGGAGCGTTGTATTTCTGACTCACTCAAACTTATACATCGGTTACGATGTTAGATCTATCTATAACTTACCCTTGTAAGCTTTGTTTTAATGAGTTTTCTTGTCAGTTTGTTAAGTAGAATTATTTGTCTGCGAACTAATTTCTCTTTATATGTCATTTATTGTAATTTAACTTATGTATTTTGCTTTCGTAATCACTAACAATTGTGTACGTGTAAATTCTGGTCTATTTCATTTGTCCTTGCCTTTACCTTATTATCACCTGTGCAATTTTACTGTTGTTGCATTTTATATGTACCGTAATTTGCTTTATTGTTTTATGTGCTTATTTACTTAAAGACGGTTTAAAGGGTCACATGTTTGGTGTTATGATTTTATTTAGATTATTTATGACACAACTGTGGGTGTGACTACATGGTTCTTTTTTAATTGTGTTTATGTGTAACTAAACAGCTTTTAATTCATTTATATGTTTAACCCTTTCATTTTTTTTGTGTTAATGTACTTGTCAATTACTTAATTATGTATACAGTGGGTTTTATTGGTGGTTCTTTCACAATAGTACATAAACAGCTGAACCACCATTGTGCAAAGCTCGTTGATTTTAATTGAGTAGTTTCGATTTTTACCTGACATGATGCAACACTTACCTCATCCAGCCTATCTAATTCAGATAGCACAACGTACCTACCACTAGACGGCCACTTCGTTTGACCAGATTTCGGATTTGCAAGTAATTAAATATCAGATTTGTAAATAAATTCTAATGTTTTAATTATTGCCAGGAAAGTCAAAAGTAAGGCAGGCAATTAATTTGAGTAACACAACTTTATTGTCAGTCAAACCAAGATAAATCACTTGGATCGTTGTGTTCTTAAATTTGCATTCTAGCAAATAAGTTCAAATCACACTTTTCAAGATAGGGTACCTGGAGGGTTAATAGACAAATTGTGGACCATATCAGTTAGGCAACTAGTTAAGCGAATCAACACTGTGTAGTAATATGGGTTATGACAATGTTGTACCACTTTTAGAAAATGTAGGAGAGTAAGTAATTGTGCCTTCGGACCTTACTATTACAGTAACATTCTTAACCGTATCAAAAAAGAATTTGTTTTTAGTATGTCTTCCACTAGTACCACCATAGTGTACTTACCTTTCATTAGTTACAAATATATTTTTTGCAGGCCAAACAAGAACATCGATGTCAATTGAAAGAAGAGCTTCCGAGCTCTACGTTTAATTTATCTGGAGGTGTTCTTGACACGTTTTATCCATACGATCCCATTAATCAACAATACCCATCTTGCTCGTTATTACAAAATGGAACCGAAGTTGCCTGTACCTCTTTTATTTATGGTAATACAAAATGCAGTGGCGCCATGGAGGTAAAATGCTAGTTTTCGATTTTCTATTTCGTATTTTCAGTGGGGCTTTGTATGTGATAAATCCTTTTTTACGACAAAGGGTGATTCTATTTTTATGTCAAGTGTATTAGTGGGTTTAATTGTATTCCGTAGTTTATCGGACATGCTTGGAAGAAAATTAATATTTTTTGTTGCGTTAGTCAAATTAATATTTTTTGTTGCGTTAGTCATTGAAGTTGTGTTTGATTTATTGTTACCAATTGCTCCAACGTTTAGGTCTTATGTCGTTATTCGGTTCATTGCGGGATCAACCACATCAGGAGCACTTTTGGCTGCTTATGTAATAGGTGAGTACCACTATAGTGTATTACTTACATGTGTTACCACTTACTTTTTTTAATCACACGGTATAGCAATCGAAATGGTAAACCCGAAGAATCGTATTGTTGCTGGGGTTATTTGCCAAACGTTTTACTCAATTGGGTTATGTGCTGACAGCACTATTTGCATACTTCAGTCATAGCTGGAGAAATTTACAAGCTGTACTAACACTTCCTGGAGGATTATTCACCTCCTATTGGTGGTAAGCAATCTAAAAGGTTGGTAACATTTTTTGCTTAAGTGTTCCAATCTACCACCATAAAAATAGAGGGGATTATAAAATTATTTTAAGTTGATACCTGAATCAACTCGATGGCTACTGACTAAACGTCAGTTATAGGAAACAAAACTTCTCATACGAAAAGCAGCAAAAGTTAAAAACATACAATAGACCACGATCAAATTCATTTTTTACTTACTGACGAGCAAAAAACGAAAGATATTGGGGATACAGTAAACGTTCTAGAAATTTGTAAATAACCAAATTTACGAAAGAGATCCTTAATAATTTTATTTGATTGGTAAGTTACATGGCCCTGTAAGAACAATACCTTTATTGACTTTATTGATAGGATGGTTAACAGTATGTCATATTGTAACGAACCGCAATTCATTACTACAGAATTTTTTAATTAATTATTTAACAATCAGCCCTCGTAAAAGAAATGATGTAAGATTTCTTAGTATTCAAACACCTGCAATACCTAATTTAATATTTCTTAGTATTTCGTTTGATTGCACAACCAAAAATTAATTTGTTTCTCAACGTAGATTTCATAAAACATCGAACGTTTTATACGTCAGAGTAATCGCCAATTACAGATAGGATTCCCCAAACGGAAGCCACCACCGCCTACCAAGAGTCCCTATAAAAACCGCGCCGCGCACCTTAAAAAGTACCTGTAAACCGGTAAAGAGTAGAAGAAGAAGAAGTTTTTATCCGATCCTAGCGAAGAGTTCCATCGCGCCTCGTGAACGTATCCCGCCGCCGAGAATTATTTAGTTGGTTTTACCAGTTCCTATATTAGTTAGTCCGTTAGACTAACTCCGGTTCAAAAACCTGCACGTGACGGTTGTTTTAAAGTAAATCGCCGCAGACCTAGTGATAGCCGCCGCAAGTTTAGCTCCTTGTATTTGCAAACGCGCACCGCGAACCTTTTGTAGATAAATAGCTATGCTCGATCTTTGTGATTAACGAAACGTAAGTGTAGAGTAATTCATTACATACACACACAGACACGCGCAACGCAAAGCACAGACACGCACACGCACACGCACATCGCACAACGCACACGCACACACACGCACACGCACACGCACAAGCACAACGCACACGCACACGCACACAGCACACGCACACGCACACGCACAACACGCACGCACAAACAAACGACACAACACGCACACGCACACACAGCACACCACACGCACACGCACACGCACACGCACACGCACACGCACAGCACAGCACACGCACACGCACACACGCACCACGCACAGCACACCAACGCACGCACGCACACGCACACGCACGCACGCACACGCACGCACGCACACGACAACGCACCACACGCACGCACAGCACGCACGCACGCACGCACGCACGCACGCACGCACACAGCACCACACACGACACGACACGACAGCACCAGCACGCACACACAAACACAGCATCCAGCGCGGCACGCAAGCCGAGCACGCAGTACACACAATTAACCAAGAACGTCAGAACGCTGACGCCGACACGACACGCACGTATGACACGACCACACATACACATGTTCCGACGCACGCAAGTCACCTAATCACTACACCACAACACCTGACGACACACTAGATAACTATCGCACTCATCACTATTTCACTTACATCAACACCAGCAACCTCAGCGGCGACGCTAAGTCCTGAATGCAGCAAAGCGTTAAATAGATTATACACCAAAACCTAGAGATGCCCAAAGTCATCGATAACCGATCGTGTATAATCATTATCAACGAAAGTCGACGAGGTCAATAATTGTTTCCAACAGCTATCACGCTAGCGCTCATAATACCTGAAGTGCAGCTAAGATAGTGAACGTGTATGCTCACGTGAGCTCGATATCATTTTACTAACTAGAAACACTCACCATCTGGCAAGCCGAAGTGCCTTATTAAATACAACCAAGTAGTGTATTCCGTCAACAGACCTAAATAATGAATAAACCACGTAAATCATAATATTATCCACGTTAGTAATCTGAGGTAAATTGTTACAGAAACGACATTAATTGTCGCCCGTCTAGTGAATTACTAATTAAGCATGCAAACATTCAGGTGAACGCTGTCAGTGCATCTACGTGAATTATCGTTTTCATGTACTATCTCAAAGTTTTAAATAACCATATATGTTTATCATTCCTTTTAGAAGGGATACGCTAAATAATTAATATAAACCAAACGTGTATTAATCTTTACAAGCCTAGTCCTAAATGTAACTAGCGAGTATAACTTGAAAAATTAATGTTTCGAAACGCTTAAATAGATCGCCGAAGGTGAGAATTGCTCAAAAGCATACGCGCCTGTCCGTCTCCAGTAATTACTGAAGTTAAATGTTTCATGTTTCAATTTAGTTTAGGCTGGTGTAACGTCTGGTCATGCTACGACCGTGAACTCGGGATATCGATTTTCACTAGTGACCTAGAATACTGCGCAACCCCGTTTTAAATAACCACGTAGTTTGTTTATATTCTTTCTTTCGTAGACTAACGGGATCAGCATTAAATAGATTAATTAAACGAACGTTATTAATCATTTAAACATTACGTTCCTCATTGAGTGTAACTAGGGTATATATTTGTTTACAGAAACGACTTCGACAAATACTAAGACGCCGTCCCGAGTGAGTGGATGGAATAGGACATCAAAATTCTCCCAGTTGACGCCCCGACGCCGCTGTCTAAGTATTAAATTCAAATTGTTTTCTCATTGTTTCTCAATTTTATGTTTATGTTGGTTGTTCATAATGTTATTAGCCTAGTTTAAGTGTGAATACGTTAGACTTGTATATAATAGAATAATATGCTATTAAACCGTTTTACTATAGCCTGTCCGGTAGAACTGAACGGGTATCGGATTAACAAGGAGGATTGTCAATATATGGTTCTATTGTGCTTGAAACCGCCTTAATGCTTTGCTGTCTCGTACTTATTGTACGTGACAAAGAAAGATGGATATATTATGAATAATGCCTCTATTTCTGCCGAACAAAAGCGTTTGCAACTTTCACACATAATGACAAGGCAATAAGAATCAGATGCAGGTAGAATAGAAATTCAATAGGTATAATAAAATGCCAGTGGTTCTCAACACTGCTTTAACATTACATTTAAAATTTATGGAAGAATGCAAGTTTTTATAATAAACATTTATAAAAGCCATTCATAATAATGAATATTCGATTAAGTATAGGTATTTCAATTTACATTTAGAAAGTTCATAGTATACCTAAGTATGGTAATGACGTTTTAGTGTACTCCAATTACAAAAGAATCCAAATAAATATGCAATACTGTAACAATAAGTAATTAATAATAGATTATTATACCATTTAGTAGGTACATATAGGTATAAATAAAACAACTGCAATATCTATATTATCATTATTCTTTGAGTAAGCGTTTATATAAACTAACCATTAATATAATGCCGAAAAAGTTGAGTAAAGAAATTCGCGAATTAGTTTTAAATACAGTCGATTATTTTAAAGAAGAAAAAGAAAATGGTGGTCCACTATTATCTACATTTTCTGTTCAACAAAGAACAGCAAAAATGTATTGATCATACGGATAAAATAATTAAAGATACTTTTGTTAATGAAGAGATTGTGGATGAAGTAAGACCTCTTATTTTCACAGTTAACACTGAAGAAAGTGATGACGATGATCTTTTCCAAGATTTGGATGACTCAGGAAGTGATGAATCTGAAGCCGAATGACAATTATAATTTTTACATTTAATTATAAAAGTATATCTTTGTAATTTAATTAATATTTACTAACTATAATAAAAATGTATTTGTTATTGTTGTTATAAGTATAAGTGAAAGGTGTCAATTGAAATTACTTATAGGTAATTAGTAATCGATTATTATTTTTATTATACAAAGTTGCATTTCTTCACAAATTATATAATGTTAAAGCAGTGTTGAGAACCACTGGCATTTTATTATACCTATTGAATTTCTATTCTACCTGCATCTGATTCTTATTGCCTTGTCATTATGTGTGAAAGTTGCAAACGCTTTTGTTCGGCAGAAATAGAGGCATTATTCATAATATATCCATCTTTCTTTGTCACGTACAATAAGTACGAGACAGCAAAGCATTAAGGCGGTTTCAAGCACAATAGAACCATATATTGACAATCCTCCTTGTTAATCCGATACCCGTTCAGTTCTACCGGACAGGCTTTATAATTATTTTATGTGGACAGTGTAGAGCTAAAGTTTAAATCTTCCGACGAACCCATCTTTAGTTTCTAATCTAAAGACCGATTGCAGTTTAGCCGGAAAATATATAAAATTGTGAGAATGGACCTTAGAATATAACGGTTTATCGTGGAATACAAGCAATTTTGGAGAAAACGTTTATATTCATTTCGTAATCTCGGAGCTGTCGAAATACCAGCTTATACCTTTCTTTTACTTACATTAAACAGATGAGGTCGTAAATGTATTAGTCGTGGTTGTATGTTTGTTGCTGGTGCTGCTCTCTTACTGACAATGGCTCTATCTGAAGGTTTGCTTCAAGCTGAAAATTACACATCTAACCTACTGGATTTTGCAGATAGTTTTGGAATAATTGTAATTTTAGCTGTGTTATGAAAGTTGGCAATAATGGCTAGTTATTGTATGGTATACATTTTTCGTTTGGAAAAAAATACAAGTATATTGCATATTAAAGCGCACAGGTGTGTATTATAAATTAAAGAAGTCGCCTCGTTAGGTTATAGAAATGAATTCGAATAAAAATGTCCGTTTTGGGAAAAAAACATAAATATGTATTTGTTATATGTTAAAAAGTGCACGTGTGAATTAGTATGTAGGTGTGTGAGAATGACTTAAGGAAAATAAACATCAGTATGAAAAAGGACATTATATTCTTAAAAATTAGAATATATATGATGGTATTACTATTGCCAGAGACTTCAATAATAATATTTCATTTGATATAATTGATTTAATTTTATAGCATTTTTCCTAATATACTGTCACTGATGTCAGTGATAATTATTGCTAACAACTTCAGGCATTGCAGGTATTCAATGATAATATTTCACGGAATCTTAAATTTATGTACACATTTATATTCTTAATTTTTTTTTTCCTAACATATTGTCAACGATTTCAATAATAATTCATTTGGTATAATTGCTTTAATTTATATACTATTCTTAAACAAGTTATTATACATACGTATAATAATTCAGATGCTTTAGAGGTGTTCAATAATATCTCACAGGCGTTTAAAATTTATAAGTTCGATTATTTTCCTAATATATTGTCGGGAATATGTAAATAAATTTTTCTTGCTCTTATAAGACCGACGTGTTAAATATTTTAATTTCATATATCTGTTATTACTTATTTTATACCATTATCAGAACAATACATTAATTATAGCTTAATAAATGTTTTATTTAAAATGTTTTATTTAAAATATTTCATTTCTCGTTCACTGTAGAATAAATATTCTTTCTTGCTCTATAAGATTATAACACAATTTTTTAATAAAGGTAATAGGATTTTTTACACAAAAAAATAAATCAAATAAATAAAAAATTTTATTAAAAATATTTACCACAAGTAAATTTCCACCCACCGATCGTCGGCATTTATTCGCAGCATTAGCTGCGAATTTATAATTACAGGTCCGGTGGGTGGCACTACTAACCGGTATGTGCGCTGACGTGATACAAAAAGGTGTTCGGAGTGTTGTAGATACTTTAGTACAAGATGTCGATTTCCAATAATCGTATAAACATTTTAGAAAACATAGTATTGCTTCCTGCACGCGAGAATGATATAGTAAGTGAATCTAGTAACGAACACATTTTAATAGATGATGTGAGTGATTGTGAAGATTTAGATATACCTAAAAACATTTTATTATTCGTTATTGGTGAAAATTTAAAACTATGTGATTATGATTTTGATTTATTCTTTTTGGGTGTCGATGGAGAAGAAGATGTAGCAGTAGACGAGGAGGATTCATTTCTTTTAAACAAGGTAGAAAAAATTGAAAGTAAGTACTATTGGAAGTCGAGGAAAAATTACTCTTAAGAGGAAAACTAATTTATTCAATATCCAGTGCTACGAAGATAAAACAAATGAACTTATTGAGACTAGATGTAAAATATTGTTGGATATTCAACTTCTCCTCCTTCTACACAACAGCTATAAATACCTTCAATCCATTGTTATCGTGTAGTATTGACAGTTATAATCATTAAGATTTCAGTGTCGTAGATGTGCAAAAACATTTGCAGCAAAAATAAGACTTATGAGACATATCCGAAATGTCTGTAATAGTAGTGTAAAAGTTGAAGCAACAACTTCAAAGAAATTAAAGACTTCAGCTGGTGAAGGTATGATTTGTAATTTTTTTGTTTACTTTAATCCATATGTTTTTTTTTGTAGAATTTCTCTATTGCAATACATGTATGCAATATATCCCACGAAAAGAATTTCCAGGACATTTACGTAGTGCTAGACATAAAAATTTAGCTCTAAGTGGTGCTAGGACTGAAAATGTTAATGTTAATGTTAATGTTAATGTTAATGTTAATGTTAATGTTAATGTTAACGTTAACGTTAATGTTAATGTTAATTTAATGTTAATGTTAATGTTAATGTTAATGTTAATGTTAATGTTAATGTTAATGTTAATGTTAATGTTAATGTTATTGTTAATGTTAATGTTAATGTTAATGTTAATGTTAATGTTAATGTTAATGTTAATGTTAATGTTAATGTTAATGTTAATGTTAATGTTAATGTATTAATTAATGTTAATGTTAATGTTAATGATTAATGTTAATGTTAATGTTAATGTTAATGTCAATGTTAATGTTAATGTTAATGATAATGATAATGTTAATGTTAATGTTAATGTTAATGTTAATGTTAATGTTAATGTTAATGTTAATGTTAATGTTAATTTAATGTTAATGTTAATGTTAATGTTAATTTAATGTTAATGTTAATGTTAATGTTAATGTTATAATGTTAATGTTAATGTTAATGTTAATGTTAATGTTAATGTTAATTAATGTTAATGTTATTAATGTTAATGTTAATGTTAATGTTAATGTTAATGTTAATGTTAATGTTAATGTTAATGTTAATGTTAATGTTAATGTTAATGTTAATGTTAATGTTAATGTTAATGTTAATGTTAATGTTAATGTTAATGTTAATGTTAATGTTAATGTTAATGTTAATGTTAATAGTTAATGTTAATTAAGTTAATGTTAATGTTAATGTTAATGTTAATGTTAACGTCAACGTCAACGTCAACGTCAACGTCAACGTCAACGTCAACGTCATCGTCAACGTCAACGTCAGCGTCAGCTTCAACGTCAACGTCAACGTCAACGTCAACGTCAACGTCAACGTCAACGTCAACGTCATCGTCAACGTCAACGTCAGCTTCAGCGTCAACGTCAACGTCAACGTCAACGTTAACGTTAACGTTAATGTTAATGTGATAAGTACGGCCTTCAAATGTAGAATTTTGACTTATAGGGTATCTAGCAAATTGCAATTTATTAGCCTCAAGGACGTCTCACCTACGTTAGAAGGTGTAATAAAAAAATTAGTTCGTAAACAAACAGAATTAATGGGTAGTATTAAAGTTAATTACGAATTATATGCACGTTTTATTTTGGAGACTAAAGAAATAGAAGATGTGAAATCGTTCAACACTCGAAATAGTGTTTTAACTGTAAGTTCCAATTTGACTGACTGGTTTAATGAAATAATTACAACTTCCGATAAAAAACCTTCCGAGTTTCAAGAGAGAGATTCAGGTAAATTAAACGTAAATGTTTGTTAATAATTTTTATATTTTTTTTTTGTTTCATAGGATGGGCTCTACGAAATTGGTTGTATATCGAAGTTAATATTAACAAACATAACCCACTATGAGCGTCATCTTTCATACAGCTTCCTAAATTTATTAGTAAAAATGACAACTAACGTGATAAATTACGATCAGGGTTGTTTTGGATGGGCATTGGTTTCAGCGATCTACACCGAGCTGGTAGCGTAGTGGTGACACGACCTGCTTAGCGTTCGGGAGGTAATGGGTTCGATTCCGTTACCGTCTAGTTTGTATGAGGTTTTTTCTGCGGGTTTCCTCACACACGTGTAGCGGCATGGTCACTACGTATATGCACACCATGTGAGGCTACTTAAGTGAATGCTGGGGTAGTATTTTCCCCTCAGAACCCTAAGTCCGTTCCTTCCGATCCTATCCTGACCACATCACTTAATTCCACCATGCATATATACGTAATGTATGTATGTATGCTGAATCCATGATTGTGGCTGAAGAAGCTCGGAAAGCTCGAGTAGCCTGACCTCCCTTGGGAGGAATGAAATATGTGGCATTTTCCTTTTTTAACGATCTACACTCCAACAGGCTATTCGTAGAACACTAACGCGTACCCACATTACCTGGAAAAGTTATACTTTGGTGACATCACATTCCCAGTTAAATTAGACGCAATATCAAATTTGAAGAAAAGAATCCATTATCCATTAACTTGTACGGATCTGAGGAACGATTAATGGATAGTAAAATAATTTTGAAATTATAGGGCCTTTGCATTACACGAAACAAAAAAAGACCGTACACGTCAATTTTTATATTAAGTAGCTTAAATGGTAATGGTCACTACTGCTGGATTCATAATTTATCTGGATTAGTTTCCAAACAACTTTTAAACATAAATCTACACTTTTCTTATGCGACGGATGTTTACAAAACTTTTTAAGCGCACAAAAACTTTAGCGACATTCTAGATTTGATTGTAATTATGTCTGTACGTATTTACCTACAACTGATTCTATTATAACAAAGTGGGTAAAGAATCTCGTGATAACTGTCTTAAATTTAATAATGATCATAAAAAATAAAGCTTCCTTTCGTAGTTTACGTGGATTTTGAATGTCTATTAAAACCAATGGAAGGTATTGAACCTAATCCTTTTTACGTATTCTATGAATACTCATCGACATGAACCATATTCATTCACCTACTACATGAAGTGCTCTTACGATGCCAGCCTGATTAAATTGAAATGTATTGCAGTCCAGATGCCGGTATTAAATTTATTAATCGTTTAGAACTTGATATTAGACATTTTATCACCTATATATAAAAATGCTAAACCTATACCTAAATTAAATGCTGAGGAGGAGGAAAATTATAAAATGTTTAAACATTGTCACATATGTGAAAAACCGTTTACTTATGTAGATGTAAGAGTACTCGATCATTGTTATATAACAGGATCGTATCGCGGAGCCGCTCAATTTTTTTCATAATTTACAATACGATTCACATTTTTTCGTAAAATGTTTAGCTACGAATAAAGAAAATATTGATGTATTCGGTACTAATAAAGAAAGATATATTACTTTTACTAAGCATATCTGTGTCGATGAAATTCTAGTTGGTAATGTACCGAAAAAATGTCTGGAAAATGAGTTTAGTTGATAGTTGTCGTTTTTGACAGCTTCTTTGGATTCACTCTCAAAAACTTTAAGTTCTTTTCAATACGTTAAAATAAGAAAATTCTTTGGAAACGGCCGAATTTGAATTAGTTCGACAAAAAGTGTATTTCCATACTCATTTGTAGATTCAATTGATAAACTCCAACACCGCAAATTACCTACAAAATATGATTTTTTGATAAACTACACGAACAACATATGCTGAATATGATAGGGCTAAAGATGTGTGAATCAATTCAATTGTGCAATATTAGGAGACTACCCTGACATTTATTTAAAATCTGACGTTCTTCTATTATCCGACATTTTTGAAAATTGGAGAACAGTATGTCAACTTAACCATAAATTGGACCCTGCACAGTATCTTACATCTCCCGGACTAAGTTGGGACGCTATGTTGAAAAGTACCGGTATTGAATTAGAATTGCTAACAAATATAGACATGTTGAACTTCTTTAAGGAAGGTATTCGAGAGGGTGTAAGTACGTGTACTAAGCGCAAAGCGGTTGTCAGCAATAAATTTTACCAAATTATAATCCTTCTGAACCCTCCTCATGTATCGTGTACTTGGATGTTACTAACCTTTATGGTCATTCCATGAGTCATTATCTACGTCAAAGCGACTTTTTGGCTCACAAACAAAAAATTATAAATTTTAACGTATTTGAAATTTCAAATGAGTTTAATGTGCGGTACGTTCTACAAGTTGATTTAGAATATCCCAAAGAATTGCATGATAAACATAACGATATGCATTTTTGTCCTGAATCTATAATACTACAAATTCAACTTTAAAGTACACAAAACATTCTAAATTTGAATAAGAAAAGATGCATAATTCACTATAGGGCGCTAAACAATGTCTAACATACGGACTAATTTTACGTCAAATACATAGAGGGACTAAATTCAAGACGTCTCCTTGGTTAAAAAGTTATATAGATTTAAACAGGGCTCTTTGTAATCGCGAAACAACAGAATCGGGTAGAGATACTGCAAAGAATATGTATAATAGCTTGTACGGTAAAACTATGGAAAACATCCAGAATAGAATAGGTATAAAGGTCGTTATAATCATTGGGAAGGACTATGTAAACGATTAGGGGCTGAGGGTTACATATCGAATCCAAATTTTAAAAATTTTGCAATATTTTCCAAAATTTGGTAGTTTTAGAGTGTCTAAAGTATCCGCAAAATACCATAAATCTGTGTATGTTGGTTTTTCAATTTTAGACATGTCCAAAACTGTAATCTACGAACTCACTTATGATTTTTTAAAACCTACTTATGGTAACAATGTATCGCTCTTATATACCGATACGAACTCTTTAATATAGATATATTTACAGAAAATTTTTTGATGACATGAAGCTACACTTAGATAAATTTGATAGACAATGTACACAACATTCCACGCAACATATCGGTTGTAGGTAAAATGTTAAGATGAGTACTGTGTTCCTATTCACAGTTGCGAAATCATATTGTGTAAATTTGGGTGAACGAGTAGAAAAAAAGATAGGGTGTAAAAATATGTAATAAAAATGAATTGCAAGAATCTGATTATGTCAGTTGTAGAAGAAGGTGATTGTATTTAGAAAAAATGAAAAGTTTTCGTTCTCATTTACACAAGATGTACACCGGACTGAAAAATGAGATAGCCTTATCATCATCCGATAATAAACGCTTTGTTATCCCAAACGCCGTTAAACTTTGACTTGGGGACATCAAGACATTAATTCAATTATAAATTTGAATCAGTTAATTCAATTGTTTGGAAATACCTAGCAGTAGTTACTATATTAAATGTAATCCTTATAATTCTTTGTATTTAAATATATACAGGGTGGCACATTAGTGTGAAAAAGTCCCATATCTCCTTTATTTAAAGAGATACAAAAAATTAAATACAAAAGTTGTAAGATATGTTCTGGTGCATATTCCAAAAATATTTTTAATTATACAGGGTAGATCATAAAAGCTTAGAAGTAATTTAAATTTTTTTAAATAGAAAACCTATATATTATTACTTATTTAGATTCTACATACAATTTTAGACACATTTTATGTATAATGTCCTATACCTAAGTCTAACCGTTTTGACAAATTTGAAATTTTTGTCAAAATGACTTTGCAGCCAAAACATAGGTGGAAATCTTTTCTAAACGAAGCCTTTATCAATTAGTTATGGTTGGTTTCCTTGGAAATGGGGACCTACTCTAATGGGCTGTATTGATATTTTTGTAATACATTCATACAGGGTGATCAAAATGGACAATAAAAATAGATTCAAAAAACCTATAAAGTCATTTTTCTTAATTCTATCTTATTTAGCATTAAAAATAAGGTGACTTTGTATAAGAGTGTATATTCCAAAAATTGTAGTTTTTGAAATAATGACAATTTAACATTTTTTATTGTAAAAGGCTATACGGCTTTCAAGTTTTGTTGTTAGTTGGCCGTGACGGCGAGGCGTGGCATATAAAAATAATAGAGATCATCAGAAACGTCATTATTTATTGTCAGTTGATAATTTGTGTGATGCATTAGCGTATTGTATAGCAAATTGATTTAAAACTTGAATTAAAATTGTAAATAATGAATTTTTCGCAAGCCGAGATGGTTGATATGATTTTTGTTTTAGGCGCTAGTAATAAGAATACGCTTTAGCAAGAAGACTGTATCAACAACGGTTTCCAGAGAGACGGCAACCTGAAAGAAGGGCATATGAAAAGCTTTTGGAGCGTTTTGAAAGAACTGGCAATGTGTTATATGAAAAAATACTAGGGAACAACGTACACAGACTAAGAAAAATCAATTAAATTTACTATTAACAGTTACCGAAAATCCATATATTAGACAACGACCCATTCTCAGCAGGTTGGTGTTGAACGGCGTACGTACAGCGGATATTGAAGTCTCAAAAATGCACCTCTATCACATTCAACTACTTCAAGAGTTGGTTCCTGAAGATTATCAAAGACGACTGAAATTTTGTCAATGGGCTCAAAACAAAATAAACCAACAAAGAAATTTTGTTCATTTGATTTTATTTACAGATGAGGCCACATTTCCAGAAAAGGAAGTGTAAACACACAATTTTATTACCATTCTACCGAAAATCCACATTTTGTAAGATATACTTCTCAAACTAGATGGTCTTTAGATGTTTGGGGAGGTGTTGTCGGTAATCATGTAATTAGACCATATTTTTTGATCAACGAGTAACAGGGTAGATGCTTAGACTTTCTGCAAAACCATCTACCTAATTTGTTGCGTCAAGTGCCACAGGATACGCAACAAGAAATGTGGTTTCTTCATGATGGGGCCCCAGTACATCATACAGGTCCGATAATAACTTTTTAAATACTAGATGTCCAGAATGTTGGATTGGGAGGGAGGGCCTGTTGCTTGGTCTGCTAGGTCCCCAGATCTTACTAAAAGGGACTTTAGCATATGGGGTACGTCAAAGAACAGGTTTATAAAGTACCGCCTACAACAAAGGAAGACATGAAGATTAGGATTAGAAACTGTTTTCAAAACATTAGTGTTGAAATGTGTAGAAATTTAAGCAGCGAATTTGAGAGACATGTTGCATTGTGTATTCAAGAAAGAGCCGGAAATTTCGAACAACTTATTAGGTAGTACGTATTTGACGTGTTTCTAGTACTTGTATCTGTATAATTAGTTACAGATTTGGTTACATTAGAGGTGTTAAGTTTATGATTAGGATTAGGACACAATTTGTTGAATCAAAAAATATTGTCTTTACTTTAAGTTCGTTTAATAAAATAATTATTTATATAGGGTTCAATAAATTGTAATATTTCGATCTGAAGTGCTCGATCTTTTTTGTTTCGCCGTCATGACCAACTAACAACAAAACTTGAAAGCCGTATAGCCTTTTACAATAAAAAATGTTAAATTGTCATTATTTCAAAAACTACAATTTTTGGAATATGCACTCTTATACAAAGTCGCCCTTATTTTTAATGCTAAATAAGATAAAATTAAAAAATAAGGTGTTTCATTAAAAAAATGACTATAGGTTTTTGAATCTACTTTTTATTGTCCATTTTGATCACCCTTATGAATGTATTACAAAAATATCAATACAGCCCATTAGAGTAGGTCCCCATTTCCAAGGAAACCAACCATAACTAATTGATAAAGGCTTCGTTTAGAAAAGATTTCCACCTAGTTTTGACCTGCAAACGTCATTTTTGACAAAAATTTGAAATTTTCAAAAACGGTTAGACTTAGGTATTGGACATTAATAAAATGTGTCTAAAATTGTATGTAGAATCTAAATATGTAATAATATATGGGTTTTCTATTTAAAAAAATTTAAATTACTTCTAAGCTTTTATGATCTACCCTGTATAATTAAAAATATTTTGGAATATGCACCAGAACATATCTTACAACTTTTGTATTTAATTTTTTTTGTGTCTCTTCAAGTAAAGAGATATAGGGTTTTGTCACACTAATGCGTCACCTTGTATATATATATATATATATATATATATATATATATATGAGATGATTAGATAAGATTAAGACAGGGATTGGAGAGTTTAAACTGGTAATTTCTTTAGAACAATTTGAGATTAAGTATGATACTTTTACGATGCATTTAATTGATGTAATTTGGTATACGATTACTAGAAAGTGGATTTGTTTTGGTTAAAACAGGCTTAATAAAATTTGTACAATTTGGTTCAATCATAAAAAGCATTGTGCTACATAAAAACATGTCAGGAAAGCTAAATAAAGTTATTTCTGTAAGTACGATTAAGCACTTAGTTTTGTTTCATTAAATTACAGTTCATTAAAAGTATTTTGGCATTTGGATGTTTTACAGGTGTTTAACACATAGTGTAGAGTTATGTTTATATTAGGGACATATTATAAGTAAGATAAAATGCAGGAAAAATGTTAAAATTCGAGAAAGGGTTACAATACGAACATAATTTAATCATTACTCACAATATAAATGGAAGCGGATGTGCGATAAACAAAGTGGTGCATAATAAACATTAAGAACATTGTACAGAACAATTTTACATAAAGATATTTACATGCAAATACATTTTTATGTTAAATTTTTGAAGAAGTGTGTTAGACAATATGGTTTATTAAAGTGACTTAAATTTAGACAATACAAGCAAGGTGAACATTGAATATGATACAAACAGATTTTATAAGTGATATGGATAACATTTTGGTTGATTTGAACGTTTTTAAACGCAAATTATTTGTATATTTAAAATAAAGTTAGGTTAAGTTTTAAATTTAAGGTTTTTTACAAATTTATAGTTTTTTTAGATTAATATGAGCTGAAAATGATTTGTTAATGTGATTAATAGGAGGTTTTCCTCATTTCCACACAGTAATTTAACTTGTACAAGTCATTTAAACATAAATTTTGTGAAATGGGGTTGGCTATACAAATTTACTATATTAATTAGAATTTTCCTCTAAATTTAAGATATTGGACATACAATAAACGTTTTCTAATACAAAATTTCGTCCAGATCACAAATATGTAGTTAATTTAAGTGTAGATAGTAAGGTTTTTTAGATATAAGCAATTTCATTTAGAATAAGTCAATTCGTAAAATATTTAAGCAGTTATATCAAGTTGAGTATCAAATGGTGCAGAATTTAGCACAGATATCACATCTGTTTTAAAATTTAAATCATTAGCTTTATAAAAAGTTATAGCATAATTTATTTTAATTAAGTTTAAAAAGTGTAGTGTTTGTGTTTAACAAGTAAGTTATTTAACCACAATTATTATCGGGAGATTTTAATACAAGTTTAACGGAGAGACGAAAAGTTCAGAAACAATTGTTTTAACCTAAATTTGTTAGAATAAAGTTAGGTTACGATATTTGTCCATATTCGTAAAGCTTATTACGAATTAAATTGTTGTTACGATTAATGTTTGACGATTTTAAAAAGTTCGTTTGTTTAATTTAATTTGTGGTTACGTTTTCCAAAATAAAATTGTAATAATTTTTTCTTCTAACTGGTATTTTATTCCTGCTGCGACATTTTAATAATCAATATTCTATTCGGATGCTAAAAGAAAGTGATAATAATTAAAATTTCTACAATCTTAAAATATTACTTAAAGCGATAAGTTTGAAAAATATTAAAACAATTAAATAAATATCATTATCAATAAATTTTGTGGTTGAGTGAAACTTTTAAGCATGTAATAAACACGTTTACCACAACAACGCAACCATCTATCCGAGGGCCAGTGTGAAATTATTGCACGTATTGCAACAGCGAACTTGATGGATCAAGAACTTCGATCATCAATTGGAAGGAGCTTACATGAATAATTGGAACCAGCTGTATGAAAACATCCGTTTGCAGATAGGACAATGCACATGTGAGTCAATTTTTAATCATAACTCTGTTAATTGTATCTTTATTTGTGTGATTTCCTGCACTTATTATTTTTATGTATAGGTGTAAATGTTTAGGCCATTTTTGTGTAAACATCTGCAAAATAAGTAGAAATTTAGTATTATTTCCAAATTTTAATTTCAATTATCCAATTAAAAGCATCATCTTTTAGCAAATTTGACATTTTGATACTTGAGTTCATTGAATTCTAACGCATGCGTTATGGTACAAATTTTAATAAGGTACATTTAACATATAGGATCTTTGATATAACGTGGAATCACATAATATTGAACCAGTTAATATATATATATATATATATATATATATATATATATATTAATAATATATATATATATATATATATATATATATATATATATATATATATATATATATATATATATATTTTATTGTACATAATATGAATATTAATAAATTATTGTATGAGTAAATATACATTTGATTCTATTACAAGCATACGTTTTTTCCACTTCCATCTCCAAAGACAGAACTCGGCGACTTAGTAATTTAGCGTATTTACAATCTGTTGACCAACGTAGATGTTCAAATAAGAGGATCATCTGTTCGTTCTCACTTATTAATGTTCACTTTACAGATGAAGCATTTCACAGTGTTCCCATGATTAGTATAATAAAAGCCTTCACGTGCAAGCAAAACTGGTAAATGTATTCCACGCCATAAACGAAATGACAATAAACGATAGTGAAATCTGAATGTCCCTCTTCTAAATACATTCTTAACACTTTGAAGTAAATTCATAAAATGGTGTAATTACACGATATCCTTAGTTAATATCCAAGAATTATGAGATTTGTCAAAGCCTAACCACTTCACCAATGGTTCTAGGGATTAGTCGTTCCTCCAATTGAAGATCCGGATACTTGACAAACTGTAATTCGTATTCGTAAAATCTTCCTTTTATTTCCTGTTCTTTACTATCTTGTATAATGTATGTAGTTGCGTATGGGCGCATCACTTTGATAATTTTAAATACTTCATAAGTCCAACTTGGAGTGTATCCTTTAGTAAATGCAGTTTCTGTACCTTGCTAAGTCGTACAAAATCGCCCACTTTGAATTTGGGTAGTTTAGGATCTATCATTTGAATGTGACCGTAAGGTCGATTTAAAATATCGTGAGCGTTTCTTTCATTTACATGAATAGGCTTATATTCAGTAGTTCTATGTTTTGTAGAATTATATTTTAGTATTTTGGTAGTAATTTTATCATTTATAGGAACCTTGTAGACTAAACGCTTTCCACATCATTGCTTTAATGTGGATTTACTTTACAATACTACTTTTAAATATGATACAATGATTAACGTTAAATTTCATTACTTTCTCAAAGTTCTTGCAAAATTCCTTGCCCATATCAGTTTGAGTATTTCGAGGTGCTTTTTAATTGTACAAGTAGTTTACTTATACCGTCTGCTACTAGTTTGTGTTTTTACGTTTAATCGGATATGCCCAAACTAGAAAACGCATTTATTACTACTAAGATGTACCGATATCCTTTATTTACGCGTGCATAAGGTATCATTTCCACTAAATCAGCTTGGAATAGATCATTCAAACCTTTGAGCAGTACCCGACGCCTTGGAAAATTTTTTCTAGCTGGTCTATGTAATTCTCGTACAATATCAGCTTTACTCATTTTATCAATTTGGATTTTAATACGATCTCCACGGTGAAAGCCGTTACAGGGTTAAACGTTATAACATTAAAACTGGGCCAACTTATAACATTAAAACAAAAGCGATGATGTAATAACCAAAATGCAAATGTAATAAACAATTTGCAATTGATTAAATAATTTTATTAATAAAAATATACCAAATAACAATCGCTACTGCCGTTGGCTCTGTCGGTAGATTAAGATAGGGAGAGTTCTAATATACTGAGTTGTTAACCTACCTGAAATGCTGCTTGCTTCCCATCTGCTTAGTTATTTTCACTGCACTTAATTAATAAAAATGCAATATAAAAATTATGAAAATATAATGTTGTCTTTTATTATAGGAACAACAAAACCTAGTTAATGAATAATAATAAACAATTTACCAAAATGAAAATAAAATAACATGATATACTTAAGTTTATTCAATATCTAATTGAAAAGGTTAAAAAATCAGAAGTCTTATTACTATTCTAAAAGTATATAAAAAATCATTACCTTTGAACGGTTCGGTACATAAACTGTATTACTGCTGGTAACTATGAAGCAGAATGGTGAACTTGGTGAGGTCAATGTCTTGCTAATTTATCCTTAATATATTGTGTCCATAAATTTATTGAATTTCTTTGAAGTTTAAGTATGTAGAACTTGCGTTGTAAAATGTAATTCAAGTAAAAATTTCCATTTAAATAAAAAATAATAGAATATTAAATTATGACTTATAAATGCCATTAAAATAATTATTATAAAATGCCATATAAAAGTATGCATTATAAAAGTGTGCATTCTAAAAGAATGCATTAAAATGCCTAAAAAACAAATGTTTTAATTTAAAATATAGTGAATTAGAAAATAACTTACCATCAAAATCTGATGGCACCAAATATAAAAAATTAGGTAAAACCATGCTTTCTGCTGTAACATTCAGCAGCCAGTCAAAAATATAGCGGTCTCAGAATAGCTCTCTAAATGTTTCCTCCAGAAGTTGTCACGCGTTGCGCGGATACAATGATCAGAATCCAATTTTTTTAAGAAAGGGAACTATAACTATTTATGAAATATTACACCCAAAAAGATGTGTTCTAGGAAATGCAAATTAAATTGCCTTTCTCAATTCTACATTTTAATAATTAAAAACTTTTCTCCTATTAAGCCAAATAAAAGAACGATCCCAAACCAATGTATTTTTTAATACAACCACAAAAAAAGGTTGTTACAACGTCATAAACTGCGGAATGCTCACTTTAAGCACGGCATTCCTTTTTATAGTGTAACCAATTAGTTCGTGGGCCAGTGTAAATTTTTATCCTCTACGTAAAGTTCGAGACTTGGATGGGTTTACTTGCAATGTAATATGACGATTTCGTTACAGGGAAAGATATAACAGTCATCTGAGGCAGTCGGGATAAAACTCTCTTCTAACTAACTAGACCAGAGAAAGAAATAAAATTTTCATAATAGAGACCAACACCTGGTTTCACATCACCGTAATGATGAGTAATATGTTTACCAAATTTATCTATAGTCACTTGCTAGTGGAGATGTCTACCGAATTTATCTAATGGCATCACTGTATGTAGTAGTATCTGTATTGATGATCGTTGTATCAATGGAAATTAAATGAATATATGTTACTTTATAACTTTATCTTTACGTAGTTAGTCAATATATATATATATATATATATATATATATATATATATATATATATATATATATATTGCGGTGTGTAAAATTTTAAATTTTATCTTTGACAGTTATTTATTTAATTTTATAAGTATCTACTTGAGGATAGGGTTAAATTTGAATTTCGTAGGCAAATAAAAATAAAACATTAAACTTTTTAATTATTATTAAATTGAAATATTAACGTGAAATCATAAATATTTATTTCACACAAGGAAATATTCATGTGCATAATAGTTATTTACAATTATTTGTTTTAACGTGTACCAGACTTCTATGGAATTTGCAACAAGTACGCATGCGTTGCGTCCTTGCTAAATTAAATATGTGCAGCTTGTCAAAATTCCAAACAACGATCTTTTCTTAGTAAGTACAATTTTACTTTAATTAAAATTAGAATTATTATATTTATGATTACACTTGTTCATTACCTTTCCAGATATTGATACACGTCGTCGCACAACAATTATACAGAAATAAAAAAAATACATACATACAGGACATCAAAAGAATAATCAATGCAATCTATTGGGTTATGATAATAAAATAAACTCACATGTATTTTCGAAATTTCCATTACATGGTCACCTTAAGCTTGTTCCATGTTAACATTGGATGTAAACTTCATTCCATCTAACGATGATACTGCCTTCCTGTAGAAAATGGTACTGCTTAATTTCCATAAATTCATCCAGCTTCACTAACTTGTGGTAATCTTCTTTGCGGTAAATACGTTGCACTTGGGTAATATGCTCATTTTCTTTTATAGTTGCACTTTATTTTATTTGAATATTTAAATATTTATTAATTTTTCGGATTAATCTTGTGACTTATTCTTTCATAAACTTTTATAATTGCTAACACTTTCATTTTAGATACCGATTTGAAGTTAAAATTGTTTTATAACCTCAATTACTTTTGAGAAAAAAAAATCACATCCAAAATAACAGACTAATTTTCTTAAATTAAAAAAATGTTGAAACAAAATTTCGAAATGAAACAAAACAATAGTGTCGAAAATTATAACCGGTAACCTTAGTTTTTAAATGTTGTTATATGTTATAACGATTGTTTCTGAAATCTCAGACTCTACGTTGCTCGGATTCACTTCCGATAATGTTAACGAAAATTTTAACTTACATGTTTACAAATGCATTATTCGCACTATGACTTGTTAGCCACAAAAAATAGAAGAGAAGAGAGTAAGAAATCAGGAGCAATTCCTTTTATACTTTCTCATAGCTACCATAACTTTCAATTTTTTTAACATTATATACAAAAGATCCTGGCATTCGATTGGTCTAAACAAAAAATTAATTTAACTGAAACATAAATTATGCCATAACTTTTTCAATTCAATTCGGATTTACTTTTTAAATAAGTTTTTAAACTCAGGACAAAATTCTGCATAAATGGACACCTCACATGCTATAATTGGCTTCATGAATTTACATTTTGAAAATTTTATACCTAAATTTACTAACATCTAATAAATTTTGTATTTTATAACTAAACTGATGACATATTCAGCTTCTGCATAAAAACTGTATAAGAACACACTTATCTCTACCCATTTTACATAGTTTTAACAAAATTTCTACTTTAATACCTTAATTCTATGTACTTAACCTAACTTTTCTAAATTTATGTTTAAACTACATATTTAAAGTTAATTTCTTTGTATAAATAAGAGAAACCTATTATTATATGCTTTTATAAGTTATTCTGAACTTATCTTGCCCTAAATAAGCTATAAATTTGTAAACTTCTTAATTATTGTACTTAACCTAACTTTATATAATTTAATTTAAACTTGCGTTTTAAACATTTATATCACTTGTAATGTTTATCTAATATGTTCCTATATATGTCTCTAACACAATCACTGTTTATCTGTACTTTATAGTTTCTAATTTTGTATTTTCACACTTTCATATTGTTATCACATTTTGTAAGTTTTTGTACACAAATTGTATTTATATGGTTAATATCACATTGTACATGTAATGCTCAAGTTCTTAGATGTTTCTAAGGCACTTTAACTTCTTAAGCACTTTTTAAACACTTAGTCTATGATCTACCATAACCCTTTTATAGCTCGCAGAGTTTTATGCATTGTACCAATTACTATACATGTTTATACATTAGAATTATTGTACTTCATGTAATCAATACCTGTTATGTGATTAATGGCTTAATTATATTGGTTTGTATGTGAAATTTCTTATTTATCTTTAACGAAATTGAATTTACACACTAATATGTATCGTGTTGACCTTTTAACATGCTACTTCTATAGCTCAATACTTTTATGAATACAACATCATTTACAAACCCCATAAAGCCTGTTTTGTTGTATAAAACCATATTTTTATATTCCTATATTATATTTTCTCATAACAAGGTGTATAACTTCTTCAACTTTATTTGAACTTGCATACCATATAATATTTGAACTCGATACAACTTTACCCCTCTATTATACCTATTTATAACCATCGCAATATATATATATATATATATATATATATATATATATATATATAATGTATATGATTTCCTTGCAATTACTATTGTTCCCAGCTGTCATGGATCCTAGTAATTCTTTTAACCAATCAACTAATTTATTAGGATCATTCCAAGGTATAAACTCAATTTTTTTGCTATTCAATCGCATCAGTTGGATTCCACGCCCTCGTTTAGGTACTGAAGTTGTTCTAGATCTTGTTGGAGGTGTTGGAGGTTTTTTGAATTGAAGTAACGGTTTAATGACCTCTACGTATTTTTTACTATTTGTTCCCTGGATTTGTTCTTCTGAATTATAGTTTCGTTGTCCAGCATTCTTACGTCGTAAAATATCTCTATACTGATCTAGATCGCCTTTTTTGTACCCGATTGGTGTTTTTTTAAATAATAATTCGTATAACCCCGGAGTTCCTTTATAGTCTAGCGGTGTGTTATTAGGTAATGTGATACTAAGATCATCTTCTACAAAATCTAGTTCCGCATCACCATTCGGGAATAAACTGTACACCGTACATAAAGTCATATTCACTCTCGGCATCCTTAAATATACCTTCGACATAATGTTTTGCTAATCCTTGATATTGGTCAAGATATTCTTCAAAAGCCTGATTTGAGCCAGCCGCCGATAATTCAGCCCTCAATTGATCTAAAGTGGGTATGATAGGTTCGTCGACCCTTGTTGTATCAGCAATTACACTTTCCTCCAGAAAAGATGGAATGTTTGAAGCACGCGACGCTTTAGTTGTTGAATGAGTCGATATTGGTAAAGATTTGCTATCAATTTTAATAGACTCAGACTTTATCTTTAGCGGTTCCAATTTTATAGAAGAAATGCTATCCTTCGTAGTAGTAATAAGTTCTTTTAATGGTTGCGTTTGACAGATTCACGGGCACGCAGAATGTCCTTTATTAAATGTGCCTCCATTGTAAATGTGTGATACATCTTGACATTAGTTTTTCCGCTGCCGGACGGACTGACGATAATACCTCGTTTACATGCTCCTTTAAGTAGACCGATATATTTCAAGAACTGCTTCTTATCCAAACACGTGTCATGGGGAATAAAACGAATGTCAGTCATTATAATACTAAACGTAAAGTGACACGTCCGTAGATATACACATATTCTGTGTAGTAGTAATATCAGTATTGATCTAGTGGTAAATGTGATATGAAGTTTCAAAGTGTTATTAAAAGAAAGGTTAAGTATTCATTAATACTTTAGAGAGAGAGAGAGAGAGAGAGAGAGAGAGAGAGAGCACGATATATCGTACTCGAGGTCAAACGATTTAACAGATCGACATAGGGCTGACAAAATTTTACAACAAAAAGCTTGAAATAGATTCCGTTCTCCAAACGCTAGTTTTGGCGAAAGAGAGGCAGCCTTAACTATAACTGGGATAATGAAAGGAAAAAGAACACTAGGAATGGAAACCAAATTAAAACGAAGAACTGAAAAAAATACTTCAATCACGTTTAACAACGCAATTCGTCGTCGTGAAGGCGGTAGACTACGTACGAATTTAAAATCTACAATAAAGCAAGTCATGAACGCATTAAAACACAAGCAAATTGTACCGCCTAAGAATAGAATTTTACCACTACCAAAACGTGGATGATTTATTTCCTTAATTCCACTCTTTTCAGCGTTAGGAGCATTGGGTACTTTGGGCGGAGGTGCAGCTGCTGTCGCAAAAGCCATTAATGATGCAAAGGCAGCAACGAAAACATTAGAAGAAACTAAACATCATAATGAAGCAATGGAAGCCGCTGCTGTAAGAAAAGGATTATATATTAAACCTTAAAACGTGCTTTAGGTCTTTACCTTTTTTCTTTATTGTGGACCTGAACAGGCTAAATTTGGCCTATCGTGCTAAAGCACTCAGGAACACTTAGGAGGATGGATAGAGGGATAATGAATTGCCAATAGATGCCTATGAACAGCTACCTTAAATTTTCTCATATCATAAGCGAGAGGAAAGCAGGAACCAGGAGATTATTCCAGAGTTTAGAAGCCGTGTAGAAAAATGTGGATTGCGCCCGTTTGGTACGACAAGTGGAGATTTGTACAGCATACTGATGATGTGAATGAGCGAACCGCGTGTTTCTTGCTAACCCGAGTTGGTATCAAAGAATATAATTCAGCAGCACAATAGCCGTTGTAATAACGATAATACAAAGAAAGAACTGAAACCATCCCTCTATGCTCAAGGGACTATGTGAGAAGTTAAGGACGGGTCATTTATAAGCCTAATCGCTCTCTTTTGAATACGATCAACGATATCTAGAGCGTATTGGGGAGCACTAACCCAGAGGTGAGAATTATATTCCAGATGAGGCCGAATTTCGGCCTTATACAGCAGAAGGAGTTGTCGAGAGGCAAAGTACTGCTTAGATCTGTACAAAAAGCATATTTTACGAGCAGCTGTTTTGGTAGCTGACAGAAGATTGTCAACCCATAAGAGATTTGAAGATACAGTCATTCCCAACAGAGTAATAGAGTCATATCGAAAGTTAGAGTGAAGGTGGTATTGAGGAAATTGCAAGTCGGGTGACTCGGTGCTTCCAGAGGAGACTTGTGTTTCAGATAGAATCAAAATATCAGGTTGTAATTGTTCAAGATGTTGGTGAATAGCATTAAGCTTAGACCTGATACCGCGGATGTTACAGTAGTGAATCAGAAAGTTAATACTTTCGATGCCCGTAGTCACTTAGGCCCTGCCCTCCCGGACATCCGAATGGGGCAGGATTTTACGTCCGGAATTTATTACCCTAGAAACCACAGCCATCTTATTCTTTAATTTGGGACTTTTAATCCGATAGGAAGACAGTGAGGGAGAGAAGGAAGAATAAGGATGAGAATAGATTAAGGTTGAAGGAAAGGTAACCGGTAGCTCTTACCGAGCTCAGAAAATCGGAGACCCAATATTAAGGAGCCCATGGTAAGGGTGGTGGTACCTCCCCGGCTGGCATGGAGTATACATGCCTACCACCTTGCCATATCAAAAAAACTCCCGATAAAGCTACCACATCAAGCGTTAAACAACGTAGAACTATCAAAGTATGTTAACAGATTACATATACCACATTTTAGAGGATATATATGCGAGATAGTTTACCTAAACGAGTATATTCTAAGGAATGTGGTATTGTGAATGTAGCTGACCAAACGAATGAGGAAACGCACTGGACGGCGTACGTCAAACGTGGAAAACATATAATATATTTTGATAGTATTGGACGTATCAAACCACCCTTAGAACTAATCATTAATTCCGAAGTGATAGTATCAATAATGAAATAGACTACAACTTTACTACGCTTCGAAATACAAATACATATAATTATGGACAGTTGGTATTACAATTTTTATACAGCAACGCATTCTAAAAGTTATTAATTATTACGTAGCTTTAATGTCGTACACATTCACATTTACCGGTACAGAATATGTTTTACAGTTCAACTTCAATTCGCCAATTTGTCTCGATAAAGATGGAGAGTACGTAATGGGAGTTACAAGTTGTGAGTCATTCAACACTATACAAAGCGTGAGCACCGCTAATAATAAGTTAATGTTTGGCATTAATAAAATTGAAATACCACCAGCATGTTACGAAATCAAAGATTTAAACACATACATTAATTCAGTCATTCTACACTATAATGGATTTATTTCTCAACTTGAGAGCTAACAATAATACTATGAAATCCTTAATCCACGATAAAATCTACACACGATATTGATTTCAATATTGAGGATTCTATTGGACCCATGCTTGGATTTCAGAAATCTAAATACAAGACTAACCAGATACATACTTCAGAAAATCCGATTAATATCATAAAAATTAATTCCGCAATGGTCGAATACAATATAATTTAATTAGTGGTAGTTTTAAGAATGGTGAATCATCGCACATTATTCATCAATTTTTTCCAAGCGTGCCCGCTGGATATAAAACAATAGAATCCCCTCAAGACGTAATTTATTTACCTATAAACACATCGCTATTTAAACCATAATGCTTAAAATCATTGATCAAGACGGTGATATCATCAATTTTAACAAGGAAGTCATCACAGTAGGACTACATCTGAAAAAAATGTGGTGACTCGATATAATTTATGTACGTGTAAACATGGCGAATCTAAGTATAAAAAGACAAAGTGTTGCAACTCCAAAGTCAGTAAACGCTTATCGATCAAGCCGTTGACAGCTGCCAATAAATCGTATTTACAATCTCTAGGTTTTACGATCACACAATGAGTATATTGACTGTTAACGAAAAAGTCGTTGTTGATAACGCTATTATCAATTCTCAACTGCACACCAATCAATCTTACACGGCACGTTTTGAAAATAATGATGAAATAAAGATTCCGATGCAAGGAAGATATGTGTACTCTACCGTCTGAGAGTCATATATACGTTAAAGGAAGGTTATTGAAACAAGATGGTACTGTTTCTCAAACTGCTCCCTTTGCTAACAATGGCATTACGTACCTATTCAATGAAATTCGTTACGAAATGAACGGTATTGTAGTGGATTCATCAACTAAGCTGGGATTAACATCAACAATGAAAGGATTCGTGTCACTAACGCCAATCAACATAGCGAGATATTAAAATGCCGGGTGGTTTCCTACAACCAATAGCACGGTTTCAAATAATCAAGGATAATTTAACATCTACATCCCTTTGCGCACGTTACTTGGATTTGCAGAAGATTATAAAAAAGTTATTTTGAATATTTAGACCGAAACTAGTATTAATACGCAACAATACTGATTCTAGCGCGCTTATTTCAAATGCCGGAGAAGAGCTGAAGGTCATTATTGATCAAACTAAATACATAGATAATAATATAAATACGCCTGTTGCATTTGGAGGTTAGGAAACGCACATATATCCAGCTCTGCATGCAACAGATAAACATACTTGGGCTATCAAAACATCTACCAGCTTAGAAAACACCCAGATATATTATCATAGGTTTTCAAACTGGTCGAGAAAATGTTGTATCACAATATATGAGCAAGTTTGATTAATGCGATATTTTTTCTCAACACTGAACGTTATCCATACGATAACTTAAACATTAATATGGTAATAATTGCTATGCTAGCTTATACGAAATGTATGCAAAATTTCAATCATCCTACTACCAAACAGAAGGACAACCCCTGCTAACTCCGACTCAATTTACATCTATAGCGCTACTAATAGTAACAGACTGTTCAAATCAAAAGAAGGCGTTACAGTCTAAAACAGTTGTAGTTCGAGTCGAAACAACTGCAAACGTAGCCAACAACACTACAGCATACTGCGTAATATTGCACGAGTCAGACAAATATAATAATCATATAGAAAAGTTCATTTAGATTAGTGTGCTTACTACAGTGCAATAATGGTTGTAGTAGTTGATGTGCAAGGATTCAAAACAGCAAGAAATATATTTACACCTAAGGAGCTAGCGATATATAATGGAGAACAAGTTTCTCATTACATATTCAAACTCCCATTTCCATGGCACACCTTAGATAGTGAATTTCAAAAACACGCCAACTGGTTAATTCACAATCACCACTTTATCATCGACAACAGATGATGTACACGTTAAAGGACGAGAAAAAGCCAACTATATTCAAAAAATGTTAAAGCAACCTATTACAGAGTTTGAAGAAGAACCTGCTTTACCCAAATGGATGCATGCTGTTCTTTTCATACACAAAGCACTTGTCATTGCGCTTTATCTAATGTATATCATTTATATGAAAAATATGTAATGAAGTTCTAATAAAATTAAACATTTTGATACAACTTGTAATATATTAACCATCTATATATATATATATATATATATATATATATATATATATATATATATATATATATATATATATATATATATATAAAACCAAAATTAACTATAGTAAGTTGGTTTTCCATCCGACGTCACCTGTCAAAAATTACATTTCTAAGAAAAATGGAAAAACGCATAAATTGGCAGAATTTCGAAAAATATATTAGAAGAAGTTGTTCATTTTGTCATTTTAAACCTTTGTGTCAAATTTCAATGGCACACTATGATTTTTAATTTTTGGCAGTTTTTTGACTTTTTACCAATTGTTTTTCATCTTGATGTTATGTAACCTACGTAAAATCCCTTATCTAATGAAAACTCAGCATATCTAATCTATTTGAGCCGAACACAAAATGTTTTTTGTTATTTTTTCAAAAATGATATAATTTCATCCATCATCAGAAGTCGTGTTTGGTGCAAAGTTCGCTTAACTTTTGTTTTTAACTGAAATATATTTCTGGCTTACGCATTTTGCGAGTAAACACAATAACAAATTTAAACATTAATACAAATCTTAAATTGTTTGGTCGTTTTATTAGTAATGAATTTGAAATTTCAACTGTGTAATGTTTAAAGTTTTCTAATATAAAGCATAAAAAAAACAAATACTTTTTGTAGGTCACAATATTTTTCTACATTTTGGTGTGTCCGCCGTTTCGCTCTATACAACGTATTGTACTCCTGGAAACATCTTGGACTGAATTTTTCACAAACCCGGGAGGTATCTCTTGAACGCACTGTCTAATCATAGTTTTTAGGTGATCGACCTAAATGATCTGAATTTGTAAACTTTTTGTTTCAAATAACCTCATAGATAAAAATCTAATGGGGTGAGGTCGGGCGATCGAGGTGGCCAACAATTTTCCCGATCCCGCCCAATGATCCTGCCATAAAATATTTCATCGTACTTGCAACGTATTGTGTATGGGTGCCCCGTCTAATTGATATCATAGAGCACATCTTAAATCTAAAAGCATATTATCCAGAGCTTCTCTAATTTCGTTATTTAAAAAATCTAGATATCGTTGCGAAGTTAAATTATGTCTAAAAAAATATGGCCCTATTATTTGGTCATTTACAATGCCTCCAAATAGTAAATGTGTCATCTATTTATCTATACCAAACTGAAGGTTTTTTAGGTATATTTTGTACATTGAACTCTATAGCAACTGGAAGGGCGACTAGCGTGCTTACATGTGACCATTATTGTGTCAGGCGCAGTAAACAGAGCGAGAGTATACGAGAGGGATTTGCGTCTCTTTATTACACATCGCAGTTTACCACAATCTTGTTCTAGCAGTGATATAATCAGCTTTTACCTGGCGAGCTTGACGAGTGTGCTTGTAAGTCTCCTGTATAGTGTTAAATAAGTGTTTTTTTAGTAAGTTAATATTAAAATGGTAGTGAATTGTGTCGCGTATAAATGTACAAACACTTATTCAAAGAACCCGAATATACAGTTACATACGTAAGGATACCCGTTGTTAGTTTTGTTTTGTAGATATGTATTATATATCGAGATTTTTTGTTAAAAAGGTAGCAAAATGCACAGAATGTATTGATTGCGTGAACATACCATTTCATTTTGAAAAAAGTCCCTGTGGTGACCAAAAAAAGGAAAAGGCTACATAATTCATTCCCTCTCCGAGGAGGAGGGTGAGCTGCTCGATCTTTCCGAGCTCCTTCAACCACAATCATGGATTCCCAGCATACATACATACATTACGTATATATCCATGGTGGGATGGGTGTGGTCAGGATAGGATCGTAAGGAACGGAGTTAGAGTTCTGAGGAGAGAAATGCTATCCCAGCATTCACATAAGTAGCCGCACATGGTGTGCATATACGCAGTGACAATGCCGCTACATGTGTTTGGGGAAAACCCCCTGAAAAAACGTCATACAAGGTAGGCGGTAACCGGAATCAAACCCATTACCTCGCGAATGCCAAGCAGGTCGTGTCACCACTACGCTATCAGCTCGGTTCCTTTTGGTGGTCATACATACACTACAAATGAAATGCATAAAAGTTTAATAACTAATGGGGGTTTAACATTTGAATCTGATATTGTATGCCGAATAGTGTTTTTTTTTGTTGTGAAGAATTTTTATCAGATTTGCATAAATTACAATTAGTGAAAAGAATCATGAGTGTTTATTTAATGTGTAGGAAGGAAAATTAATAACTGAAAAAATATAGGTAAAAATTTGAGTGTTTGACAAAAATTTACTGGTTAATGGAATTTCACAATTCATAAATTTTAATTAAATTAGCATCTTTATATACAATAAATGTATATTTCATGTCCTTGGCAATAAATATTTTGAAAATACTTCCCTACTTATTTCACCTTATGCTTCCTGTGTCGACATGGTCACTGCGTATATGCATACCATCTGAAGCTACTTAGGCGAATTCTAGGGTAGTATTTTCCTCCTCAGAACCCTAACTCCGTTCCTTCCGAACCAATCCTGACCACACCCATCCTTAATCCCACCATGCATATACAGGGTGTCCCAACGATTTGGGGGTGGAAGATTACGCCTATACTGTTGATTTAATAAAAAATATAACAGATTATTGTAGTCAACAACGAGGAGCATCTTGTAAACATATTTTTGTATATACAGAGTGTCCCATTTTCGAGTACTATGCTAAACTTGTGTTTTTTTAATTGAACGTCGTATATATTTTTATATATTTGAATTCTCTGTTACATACTGAGCAAAATGATACAAGATACTATGGGTCTACGAGTAACGGTTCCTAAGTTATTGACATTTCCGTTTAAAAAATTAGTCAATTAAGCTCTTGTTATCTTGAAAGATATCGGAGTGAAAACAATTCCCACAATTTCACTCGATATCTTTCAAGATAACAGAATTAATTGACTCATTTTCATATAGAAATAACTTAAGCGTTGGTCGTAGACCCATAGTACCTTATATTCTATTTAAAAAACACAAGTTTAGTGTAGTACTCGAAAATGGGACACCCTGTATATACAAAAATATTTTTACAAAATGCTCCTCGTTGTTCACTACAATAATCTGTTATAAGATTTTTTTATTAAATCAGCACTATAGGCGTAATCTTCCACCCCCAAATTGTTGGGACGCCCTGTATACGTAATATATGTATGGATGCTAGGAATCCATGATTGTGGCTGAAGGAGCTTGGAAAGCTCAAACAGACCGCCCTCCCTCCCTTAGGGGAGGGAATGAAATATGTGACCCTTCCTTTCCTCCTCCTGTGTGTACCTAACAAATATTGAAATTTTGAGTCAATTCAGCCTGTTAAATGACTATAACACTAACAATTATTATAATACAGAAAACTTTCAAAATGAAAATCATGTTGACAAATGTAGAAACTAGCCAATTATCGAAAATGTTCAAATTGTTGGACATTGTGGTCCATGCACAGCTGATAACGCTGATTGATTGAATCCAAAACGTTCCTAATCATTTCAATTGGCACACCACACTGTAACCCCTGGTAAGTTCACATGGTGTTCCACTGTCACATGAGGATTGTCAGCTGCCCAGTGGGTGCAATTGTGACGATTTATTGAACCATTTAACTTGAACATAGTCTCATCACTCCAAACAAACTTGTATGGAATTGATTGTCCTCTGCACATTTTCCTTGGTACCACTCACAAAATTGGATTCTGCGGTCATAATCATCTTCATTGAGAGCGTGCACTAATCTAGGAATAAAACTTCTCCATTTAGCACGCTTCAAAATGCGATGGACGCTCGATTTTGAAACTCCTGTCTCACGAGCCGCTCACCGGACAGATTTTCTAGGTGATTGCTGAAATCTCTGAATGACTTCTCGTTCTCTTGTGGGGCTGGTGGATGATCGTGGTCTTCCGGAATGGTTCTTATGGACATCCTTAACAGTTCCTTCTTCCTCAAACTTATCTCGCAAACGAGTAATTGTGAGTGTCGTTGGTGCATCTCGTTGAAACTCCATCCTAAACCGTCTTTGCACTTCACATACGTTCTCAGTCTTCCAGTGGCACTTTAGAATGAATTTTCTTTCCTCAAAGTTTAGTCTGACTCAGCCATTATTTTAAGCAGTCACAACTGAAAAATAAAAGTGTGGTTGTTATGAACTGTTAAAGAGTGTATACATTTATTGGGACACTCGGTACTATTCCTAGGAAGTACGTACTAGTACCAATATATGCGGAAAAAGCCCTTTACCAAGGTTAAGTTCAAATTTAAGATAATGTGTTATCAGCATGGTGATCCTATACATCGCCGTGAGTGTGAGAGAGATAGCAATCCCTCTTGTCAGCGGGTTGCCTATATTATATATTTGCCTCACACTGGTTATCTGTGCATCCCTTCCAGTTGCTATAGAGTTCAATGATTTTGTAACGCTAATGTTTCAAATCTTTCATGTAAAAATTATAACAGGACTAAGAGGACTACAATCATCAAGCTGTCAATCTATTATTCTATTGAACATAAGTCGTAGTAATACAGTGCTGAAAAGGAATGGTTATATGCTTTGAAAAAATAGATCAATGCATTCAATAGTTTCTTTTAGAGGGAATTTTTTTAAACAACATCAAAGCTGACCATTATATCACTCTCCTCAATTTTGAAATTAAGCATTTGTTCAATAAAGTCGGCAAAATCTTTAATATAAAGGGATGTTTTACCTATATGAGGTTGTAAGCGAAATGTAAGATGTTTTGCAAGATTACATGTAGAAGAACCAGTTGCACTAACAATAGGCCTTAAAGATTAGGTTTATGTATTTTAGGTACACCATATAGTTTTGGTGAAAGAGCTTTCTTTCTTTTTAGTTATCGAAACGTTTAGATTGTATAACTTAAATATACAAATACACCGTATAAAAGATAAGTAGTTTAATAGGAAACTTATCGTTGATTTAGGTGAGATTTCTGTCATTTTGGTTCCCCTCTACCCTAGAAACGGTTTAGAGAATTTCTTGAATCATCATTTATTCATGAGATATAGTCTATTGTAAGTTTTAAATTGAATTACAAACATATATATATATATTATATTATATATATATATAATATTAAAAAGGGAGACTACGAATAAGATTGATTCATTAACATAAATAAATTTTGACATCGCATGTCAACGTCAAATAAATTTAATAAATTTTTCAAGCAGCAAAATAATAGACCATCCTTTGACAATTAAAAAGTTACAAGCCTTTATATTTTTCGGATTACGCTATTGAAGCGCTTTCTAAAGGAGGAAATTTTGCGATAACACGAAGAGAAATAGGTTTTGAAGATATAATTTCCAATACTAAGAACTCTATTCAATCGTTACCTTTTAACGCTGTGAATGAAGTTAGATTTAAAGCTGTTAACATATTACGTAAAGCAAAACCTCAAAAGACTAATCTTTCGTCAATGCCGTGATTTATTTGATCGTAAACGTAATCACAATATAATAATATTTAAAATCAGATAAATGTAATGCAACTGTTATATTAAATATGAACGACTACAAAAATTCTTCAAAAAGTTTCTTTAAAACTAAAGCGCTTATTAAATTATCTCTTTCATTAAAACTATGTGGACTTTATTCAAAAATAATCATTTCAAAATTGGAGAGGGTGATATAATGGTCAGTTTTGATGTTGTTTCACTTTTACAAAGTCCCTCTAAAAGAAACTGTTGAATATATTGATCGTATTTTTCGTTCACGGACGATTCGTCCAGGGCTGTTCGTCCCCGGATGGTTCGTCCAGCGCACTGTTCCTGCTTAGGACGGTTCGTCTTGAGAACAGTTCGTCCAACTAAAAAATTTTATGGTCATTTCTAACAAAATGTTTGAATAAGAAAAATTCTTAAAAATATTTTAACTTTATGCGATAAATGTGCAATTTTTCTTAGATGGCAATGCCATAGCCGGCTACTACTCTCCGGTAGTTTAGGTTAGGTATATTTCAACATGTGTATACGTACTAATTCAGTGTTTTAATAAAATTCTTTTACTAAAAATACTTTTCGTTGGACGAACCGTCCGCTAGATGAACCGTCCGCCAGACGAATAGTCTGGGCACGAACAGTCCTGGACGAATCGTCCTGAGACGAAACGTCCCATAATCCTTTTTCATTGGAATAATAAATTCTATCAACAGCTTGCTGGTGTAGCAATGGGTAGTCCTCTTGGTCCGGTTATAGCTAATTGTTACATGAAAAATTTGAAACATTAGCGTTACAAAATGCACCTAAAACCTTTAGTTTGGTATAGGTATGTAGATGACACATTTGTTATTTGGGGACATGGAAAAAAACACTACATCAATTTTAGTTTTTATAAATGGTATACATCCTAGCATCCAGTCTACCTTGTAAAAAGAAACTAATGGAAGTTTACCATTTCTTGACATATTAACATCTAAAACTAAAAATTCACTAGCTTTTAAGGTTTACAGAAAGACAAATTAAGAACATTTAAGATCACCTAAAGATGTTTCAAACCCATTATCATATTCGGAGTATAGCTATGGGTATGTTATCTTGATCATGTGGAAAAGTATATATTGGAACCACAACGCGTAGCTTTGATGAAATACGAAAAACATATGGGATTTTGTAGATCAGGTAGGGAGAAGCGGGACCCTTGGGCACTTTTTGGAAAATTGTCAATAAAACTCACATTTTGAAAAATAAGCTTATTAAAATACTTTATTTGCAAGGCAATATCTTTAACTACAAATATACACTTAACAAATGACATTTTTAATTATTCAAACATTTAAGAAGTAAAGATCATTATCCGAAAAGAATGCCCAATGCTCCCTACTCGAGGGAGGCTTGGGCATGGAGTAGGGAGCTTTGGACACGGTACTAATTATTTCTGTTAGTAATGTTTATTTAACTTAAGCACCTAATGTAAATGGGGTAAAACATGGAGGGGCCTATTAAAAACGAATTTAGTGCTCCCTCTTCTGGATTGAGCTGATATAGTAGGGGCAGGTAACTTCGTTAATAAATCTTCTTTGGGTACTGTTGCTATGTCTTCATTCTCAGGAAATATAAAAGTGTTCTTTATCTTAGAAAGTCGCATGAATTTCACAGTTGCAAAGGATGGATCCAGATTTTCAATTTTTCCAACATAGTGAATGACAGTTTTCTTACTTGTAACAAATTTGACTACTACAAAATCATCGGCGTTGAAGTTTCTATCTAGGCTTATAATGTCATCATCATCATCGCTATCACTAGATTTTTCTTTTGTCCACGACACAGAGCCGGAACTAGGAATTTTATTTCACAATACATCATTGGAAATCCTGTAAAAAATGCTATCCAGTGGTATAAATAAAAATTATACAGTCATTTTTATAAATGAACACAAATCTCTTTTCAAAATAACACTATACAATTTTATTTCAAAAAGTACATCAATATTCACTAAAAGGTTTTGTTGAACTACAAATTTGGTAAAAATATTAATTAATGTAGTAAATGTTCAAAGTGGGTTCCTTGTTTTGTAAACAATAATACAGTCTGTTTTCAAATTCTTGACGAACTTTGATAAATGTTGTTCTAGTAATAGCCGATATACTTGAGTAATTCTTTCCCGAACTCCTCAAGTGACGCAGGTTAGGTTTTGTAAACAACTGACTTGACGTAACCAAAGAAAAAAATCTGGTGGCGGAAAATCTGGTGATCGTCCATTCAAGTATAATTTTATTTATACCACTGGATAGCATTTTTACAGGCTTTCCAATGATGTATTACAAGTAGGGATTCGCTATTTAAATTTTTGGTTAGGTATAGTTGATTTGGGTGAGTTGTGTCCTGTGTCATTTTGGTTTTCTACCCTAAAAACGGTTTAGAGAATTTTGATATCATCATTTATTCATGAGATATAGTCTATTGTATGTTTTAAATTGACACTGTATATATATATATATATATATATATATATATATATATATATATATATTAAATAAAGAGGACTAGGAATAAGATTGATTCATTAATAACTAAATTTTGACATCTCATGTCAACGTCAAAAGCAAAATTTAATAAATTATTCAAGCAGCAAAATAATAGACCATCTTTTGATAATAAAAAAGTTACAAGCCTTTATATTTTTCGGATTCCGCTATTGAAGCGCTTTCTAAAGGAGGAAATTTTGGATAACACCAAGAGAAATAGGTTTTGAAGATATAATTTCCAATACTAAGAAGTCTATTCAATCGTTACCTTTTAACGCTGCGAATAAAGTTAGATTTAAAGCTGTTAACATATTACGTAAAGCAAAACCTCAAAGAGCAACTTAATCTTTCGTCAATACCGTGATTTATTTGATCGTAAACGTAATCACAATATAATAATATTAAAATCAGATAAATGTAATGCAACTGTTATATTAAATATGAACGACTACAAAAATTCTACAAAAAGTTTCTTTAAAACTAAAGCGCTTATTAAATTATCTCGTTCATCAAAACTATGTGGACTTTGAAAAATACATCATTTCAAAATTGGAGAGGTGATATAATGGTCAGTTTTGATGTTTTTTCACTTTTACAAAAGTCCCTCTAAAAGAAACTGTTGAATATATTGATCATATTTTTCGTTCACGGACGATTCGTCCAGGGCTGTTCGTTCCCGGATGGTTCGTCCAGCGCACTATTCCTGCTTAGGACGGTTCGTCTTGAGAACGGTTCGTCCAACTAAAAAATTGTATGGTCAGAAAGAAATTCATAAAAATATTTTAACTTTATGCGATAAATGTGCAATTTTCCTTAGATGGCATTGCCATAGCCGGCTACTACTCTCCGGTAGGTTAGGTTAGGTATTGCCCTTAGATAAAGTAATACTGGCATTGCCATAGTCGGCTACTACTCGCCGGTAGGTTAGGTTAGGTATATTTCAAAATATGAATACGTACTACTTCAGTATTTTAATAAAATTCTTTTACTAGAAATACTTTTCGTTGAACGAACTGCCGCTAGATGAACCGTCCGTCAGACGAATAGTCTGGCACGAACAGTCCTGGGCGAATCGTCCTGAGACGAAACCTCCCATAATCCTTTTTCAGTGGAATAATAAATTCTATCAACAGCTTGATGGTGTAGCAATGGGTAGTCCTCTTGGTCCGGTTATAGCTAATTGTTACATGAAAATTTGAAACATTAGCTTTACAAAATGCACCTAAAACCTTTAGTTTGGTATAGATATGTAGATGGCATTTGTTATTTGGGGACAAGGAAAAAGCACAACATACATTTTAGTTTTATAAATGGTATACATCCTAGCATCCAGTTTACCGTGTAAAAAGAAACTAATGAAGTTTACCATTTCTTGACATATTAACATCTAAAACTAATAATTCACTAGCTTTTAAGGTTTACAGAAAGCCGACACATACTGATAAATACCTTAATAAATTATGGAACCACCATCCACATCAAAAATTGGTGTAATCAAATCCTTAGTGGATCGAGCAAAACGAACTTTGTGGTCATGAATTTCTGAAAATGAATAAATATAATATATACAGGGTGTTTCATTAAGGCTGCACCGGCCATATTTCAGAAACTAGTGGACATAAAAGTGGAGAAAAAATTCATTATAAAAGTCGCCACGAGAAAATCCTAAATTATTTTTTAAGTTCCGTAATTCATCGCAACATTGAAAATTAAAAATTAAATTATAAATTTCTCCGAAAATTCCACATTAAGGCCGTCAATTTAAACATTTATAGATTTTCACTAGTTTTTAACAGTTGTCCATGATTTTGTACCATTCTATTGAAAAGTTTCTTAAACAAAATCAATCATTACTTTGATATCGTTGTTATGGCCCGTTGGCCTCTAAACACGCTCCAAATTTTGCAATTTGCTTAGTTTGGACTAGTCCTAAGCCTAGATAGAGTGTGAAGGGAGGCACAGACTATGATAAATGCAGATTCTTCATTACTAATCCAACCTATACACCTTAAGAAACCATAGCAACAATCAATTATTAAATTAAACGGTTAAAAAGTCTTCTTTTCGCCATAACTCTGGAACAAATAAAGATATCAAATTGCGTTATTTACGTTTTTGTTACAAATTTAAGCTACTTTCCGCTTATGATGTCATAATTATACCGTATGATTTAATTTTTCTGAATAAAATCAAAATACTGGTATTATTACAAATTGCGCCCTCTAACAATTTTATTATGAGCTATCGCGTACCAATGGATGCGACAGTTAAAAGTACTTACCTTTTTCTTCTAAACAAGCCTAGGTTTACTATTATCGGATAAGTCGTTTAAAAATAACAGCGATTTAAATGATTACACATTCAATAGCTTCCCCACTCTTATTAAGGTCGGTACGCCAATGAGCCTTAGACCAAAATGATGCAGAATTGTCTAAGCTTTCTAACGATGTTACCAAAGGTATGCCTTAATGTGGAATTTTCGGAAAATTTATAATTTTATTTTTAATTTTCAATTGCGCCCCTTGCGATGAATTACGGAACTTAAAAATAATTTCAGGATTTTCTCGTGGCGACTTTTATAATGAATTTTTTTCTCCACTTTTTATGTCCACTAGTTTCTGAAATATGGCGTGGCCAGCCTTAATGAATCAGCCTGTATATATATATATATATATATATATATATATATATATATATATATATTATATATTAATAATATTATTACGTCTGCTAGGCATAACCATAAAGAAAACCAGCTTTAAATGTTGGTACTGCTTTTCTTCCTTTTATAACTAATGTTACAGATAGAATTGAAAACATCCTATTTAAACCTACAAGACAAATTAAGAACATTTAAGATCACCTGAAGGTGTTTCAAACCCATTATCATATTCCGGAGTATAGGTATGGTAGTTATCTTGATCATGTAAAAGTATATATTGGAACCACAACGTAGCTTTGATGAAATACGAAAAACATATGGGATTTTGTAGATCAGGTAAACCAGAAAAGTCTGCGGTAGCTGGTCACCAACGTGAAGCTATTGAGATATACAAACACTCTAATAATTTCAGTATACAAGAAGAAAATCTCCGTTTAAATAGACATCTTATAATTAAAAAAAGGCGTAATAATAAGTCTCAATTCTAATTTTAATTGTAGCTTTTGGTATGTCTAGGTTTTTAGCTGTTCTTTCCTAGACCTTGAAGTAAATGTTTTATCAATTATATGGTAAATTACCACAGCACTATAATTTAACATATGTAGTTGAAATTAAAATTAAAAATTACAAACGTACTACATTCTCCACTTGCATTTATTGACAAAGATATTTCTTTGTTAGATTTTACTGGGTTATTTAAATTGATGTCAACTTTGTATTTGTGAATTCTTTTTTTATCAATACTCAATATGTTCTCTATTTTTTCTCTGGGACCCATTAAAATTAAATCATCTACGTATTTTTTTATTGTGTTAGATGATCTTTTAGATATCAGTCTACCAAAACTCGGTTGCGAAGTAGCTTTAATAATAAAATACGTAGATGATTTAATATTAATAGGTCATAGAGAACAAATAGACAAAATACTAAGTATATAATTTATTGTGGTGTATGAAATTAATAATAGTGTTCCATTCTTGGATATGCATTTCATTAACAAGAATAGCACTTTAATTATTGATTGATACATCAAACCCACCAATAGGGGGAGATATGTAAATTACTACTCTAGTCATCCCTTTTTTACGAAGAGAACTATCATTTTAGGTTTAAAACTAAAACTTAGTGATATTCTTGTTAATAGTGATTAGCCAAGAAACTTAATTAATAAATTACTTTTTCATAATAAAACCGAGTTAATTGACCAAATAGATCCTAATTTAATATTGTATAAAACATTTCCCTTTGTACCACAAATTAATAACAAAATAATAAAAATGTTTGCAAAATTCAAAAACATAAAAATAGTTTTTTATAACATAAACAGTACATACGTTACTTAATAACTTTTTTCATAAGCACTTTACTTTAATGTTGCGTTATTTTAATGCAATAATTATCTGCATACAATTTTAATTTTAATTTAGATATTTCTCCTTAATTAATTTTGTTTATATTAAAAAAATTAATAACAATATTTAATAATTTATTAGAAATATCAATTTAACAATTCACTTACTACTAATTACTCTAAACAAAAGTAACATGGTTTCACCTTCAAGATTAATAATAGACTCTCAAGAAAACCTTCAAATGTAGTATCATTTTTTCTAAAACACCAATTTTGATTGGACCTTATACACCATACAAACAAACCTGAACTTAATTCTGATTGGTTGATCATATTTCTGAAATTTACAATTTATTAATTTTACAAATATCTTTGTTATACAAGGATACATCTTAAAAATATTATAACCTTTCAATTCTACACAAAATTTCTTTTAAAATGATACCACATTTGCCCTATTTCGCTTTTAAACTACTCTGCTATGATAATTATCCTAATTTTTTTCTTAATGATTGTGGACCTGAACAGGCTAAATCAGGCCTATCGTGCTAAAGCACTCAGGAACACTTAGGAGGATACCTAT